>JAJMHX010000016.1:0-311176 GCA_030575095.1 Scheffersomyces ergatensis | reverse complement strand
CACTGAAGGATCATATAAGCGTTGTTTCAAGGCTTTTTGTCGAGAAGTCTTTTGTTATCTTAAGCTACAAAGTCTTAAAAAAGGAGTACCTCAAATATATAAGTTTGGCTTTCTCCAGAATCAAGGGCTACACGAGTATGTTGAAACGTTACTGATACCTAAAGGTAAAATGATTCAAACAGCTGGATTTTACATCCTAATGGAATTTATCGAGGGCGAAACTCTCAGCAACTATACTGGTAATGACATCGATACAATTTATGATAAAGCTGTAGTCCTTCTTCAAGAGATCAACTTATTGGGAGTTTTTCATAAAGATATACTGAGATCGAACATATTAGTTGTTAATGATACACATGATCCAGTTATTGTTGACTTTGGGTTGCTGACCTTTGCCGAGGCAAGATATGATTGGTATGCTAAAGACAAATCTAAAAGTTTGAACGTTATATTAGAAGAAAGTGAAGAAGCTGAAGATATTGCTGACTTCACTACTGCTGTCACTACTGATGCTGTTACTGCTCTCGCTGATGATCACGATGATGACGATGCTGACGAAGATGACGATGATGACGATGAGGGCGAGGGATACTCTCCACCTAACAAGAAACGGAAATTGTATACACCGAAGTTCACTAAGGAGAAGCGGGATTTACTAATTGAAAATGATCAAAATGCATTGAAATGGTGCTTTGGATAGACGTACCAAGCTCCTCCTCAAGAGAATGAGAATAAGTCGCGACTCAGTAATAAAGAGTTCAAAGACCCCCGCAAACCTGAGAAGAAAAAGCGCAAGCCTAAGAAAAAGCTCCCTAAGAAGCAGGTGGAACCTCGTTCAACTTAATAAATGAGTGTTATTTTGTGTTTGAAGATAATCAATTATTATTCATCCATTGCGGTTGACACAATGATATGTACATATAATTGTATATATAGATTGATTTTTAATTTTATATAGTAATTTATTTTGTTGTTAAGATCAATATCCATACTGCAAAAATACGAAATGGACATTTTGTAAAGAAGAGACCTCCAACTGAAGCTATACAATTTTTTTATGCTAATAAGAATATAGAAGTTAGTTGAACAGTATCAAGCCAAAGCACTTCAGTTTATGAGGTTTGTAGAGACTGTTCTTATCACATCATCGCCACCTCCTCATCCAACCTACAGTCCTAAAGAATGGTTATATCACACCCGGTACAATAGCTCTACTGTTGGCGTGTGGATCAATGCAGGGTCACGGGTTGATAATCCTATGAATAGTGGAACTGCTATGTTGTTGTTGTGGAGTCGGTGTATGATAAAATTGCAACATATATTTTATGCTTCTTACGCAATTGTAGTAGCGTAAAATAAGTTATTTTTTTATATATAGTTGTCGCAAACTTGGAAATTTATAATAACTACATACAATTATAGCATCATCAAAGCGTACAAAAGTTAAGTCTATTCAAAAGAAGAATAAGGTGGTATCTGATACTATGAGTGTTGAAGAATGCACCCTAAATACACTTACTCGAATTATTGATGAGTTGCATCCAGTCAATGCGGTCAAATTTTTATATTTAAGTCATGCATTATTTGATATTTGCATAAAGAGATTAGTGAAACATGTATTAATTTACAATGAAGCAGACGTACCGTTAGATATTCCATCAAATATAGCTCCTGGTCATGATGATTGTACAATAATTGAGAGGAATGAATTTTCAAATGCGTTGAAAAACCCTATTCCTTCCAAATATTTCATTTCAACGTATATGAAAACCATTGTGTTCTACAATCAAGAATTATCTTCAAAATTCATAGATGAACTTAGTTATCGATTGCCACAAACGGCATTCTATAGGACTGGGAAGCTGGTATGGAAAAGTAAGATTATTAATGCTTTCGTGGATCATAATTTGAAAGTGGAGGGTCTTAAAGGTTTTGAAATGTACTTTGATGAGGAGCCAAATTCAGACCTTGAAGATGAAGATGAAGATGAAGATGAAGAAGATGATGGTAGTTTGTATTATAGTTGGGTTCCAAACTCCGTGACTGAGTTATCTCTAGTCTTTTACAACGAATTTGAATATAATTGCAACCATTCCGCCATTGACCGTGTGGAGGAAATCTGTGAGAGGATCACTTCACTTCGATTATCATTTGCAAACTTTAAATCATTGAGGATATTCGCTGAAAATGGTTTTTTTTTTGGAAATGTTACGTCACTAAGTATAAGAGCTGCGTTTGGATATCTAGATATAAATACTTACGCATTGGTTACTGATTTTGATAAGATTACTACATTGGAATTTGATATAATACATGTAGGTGGTAGTGGGTATAACAATTTAGGTTCATTTGCTCATGAACTCAAGAACTTGAGAAATATGAAATTCATTACTGATGGTTCTAGTGTTCAGATATCAAACTTTTTCAGAATGTTAACCACGGAGAAATTAGAAATCATTGATGTGCATTTGAAAACCAGTGAATTACTGGACTTTTATGAGCTTATGGGTGTGATTTGGAATTTGTGTTGTTCATATCTCAAAATACTAAGAGTTAGGACCAAATGCTATACAGATTCTGCACTGAGAGAAGATAAAAACCACCAAAAGATATTTCAAACTGTTGAAATCAAGACACTTTTTGAAAAATTGAAGGTGCGGTGTACCAAGAAAATGAAATATGATATTCCGTTAGATGATTATGAAAAGGTGTTACAGTTGCCAAAGAATATTGATTTTAGTCCTGGATTTTATTTTAATTTCAATGGAGATGAATTCATGGTCAAAAGATTCCATGGGGAAATTGTTGAAGTATATTCTTTAGAATGATTATTTATATAGTTTTTGCATCCAAGTGCATCTTAATGCATGAAAAAGAATCTATTTAAATAGAGTAAAATTCACAAAACAGAAATTGTAACGGGTGGATATTTCACAAGCGGCGGTTAAATCAAAATGACAAATGGAGCCCTCAGTCGTAAAAGACAAAGAAAAACGGTTCACTCTATAAAACTGATACAAGATGAAACACTGCAAGGCAGAGAGTTACCTGACGATATCATATCTCTTGTCATAAAACAATTGTCACACCCAGTTGATGTTGTCAAATTTGCATTTCTCAATAGAAGATTATTTGAAACTTGTATGAAGAGATTAGTGAGAGATATATTTGTTTATAATAAGTCCGACCTTCCTTTAGACCTTGAATCCAATCTTCCTTCTGATCATAGAAATTACACAATTGTTGAAAGAACTGCATTTTTAGAAGTATTAGCAAGTCCAAATCATGAAAAGTATTTTAATTCAAAGTATGTTAAGAATATTCTGTTCTTCAGTAAACCAATCAGTCCTAGTTTTTATGAATACTTACAAGAACGGTTCCCCAAAACAATATTCCATATGACCGGAACAGGAGAATGGGAATATGAAGTTGTTCAAGCTATTTTGAATCATAATTCTCAAATCAAGGATACTAAATCGTTCCAAATATTTACAGTTAAAGATGAACAAATGCGTAATTGTTATGAAGTTGTTTGTACGAAACCAGACAGGGGAAATTTTGATTATTCAAAAGTTCCTAATTCAGTGAATGAAGTCGTGGTAGTATTACCTGTTATCAGTGATTTCGATTGGAATTGGAACAAGAATGCCATTGAATTTATCAAGGAAAGATGTGATAGAATAACAAAATTGAAATTAGAACACCATTCTTACTTTAATGAAAAACAGTTAGAGAAGTTTGATATATCATTCCCTATGGTTAGGTCGTTAGCTTTGAAATTTGATTCTGAAGTTTGTTATTTTGGAAGCTTAGTACCTTCTTTGACATTAAATAAAATTGTTACCTTGGAATTAGATATAGAACAAGCAACATTGCTCTGGAGAGGTCTTGAGAAAGTGACAACTAAGCTTCACAAGTTAAAATGTATGAAAATGAATATTGCTTTCTATACTGATCATGAAGAACTTTTGAAATTTTTCAAGCAGTTAGTCCAGCTTCATGATTTGCAAGTCATTTCATTAACTATAGAATCCATTGATAAAGTATCCTTTCGTAAGTTGATAAAAGTAATTTGGGATGCATGTTCTTCAACCATTGCAACATTAAGAATCAATGTTACATGTGCCAAAAACCGTTTAATAAAGTATGGTAAAGTTGAAACCAGAGGAGTAAATGACCCAATTGAATGCTCTGAAGTATTTCATCATCTTAATGTGGAATCGAGTAATCAAATGAAATATCCTATATTGGGGACAAGTGTTTATAGAAATGTCATTGATAATAATATTGATTTCAGTCCCGGATTTTACTTTGTTTTCAATGGTAATGAATCTATGATTCAAAGAGATGGTGGTAAAATAATTGGAGCCATTTCTTTAGTATGATATAGGGTATAGAATAATGTATTCCTTAAATTATCTAACAATAGTAATATAACATGCTATTCATTTATTTATATAGAACTATCAAGAATTCTTTTAAAAAGAATGATAATTGCTTATTCCATTCTACAAAATAACTTAGAGAATGAATACTATCAACGTAACCTATTATAATACCTGATAACCACACCAAACATTACTGCAAATACAACAACCACAAAACTCTTAAACACATAGTCCAAAATAGAATCAGTTTCTCTCAAGGGTGGGAGATTCTGACCAACCACTTGGTTGCCATTAAACTTACTTGTTAAAGATTCAGTTGAACGCTTATACTTGCGTCCTAAAGCACCCCATCGATCTTGCTGGGCCTTTTCGGTTGGGTTCAAGACATACGTAGGCAACATCATAGGAGGACGATATGTTAACCACAAGGGTTGTAACTTGGCTCCATTATATCCAAACAACTGCAACTTGAGTCTTCCCCCGAAATAACTATCAATCTCAACCTTAAAAGTCAATGTTTCCGGCTGGTAATAACGCAGATACGTGGACTCACCGCCATCTTCACAAGGATTACTAAATAATTGTCGACCATCAATCTGAATGGGTGCGAGTTTCAACTCTTCCAATACAGGATCATACTCATAAGTCCCATGCTGCCAAATCATACTGGCTGTTGGACATGAATGATTTTGAGGGTTGGCGGTGACTTGATAAATGGCCTGTTCCCAATGACCCTTCTTATCAAACGAGTAGGCTATTCCTGGCAAGGCAGGTTCTATTAATAATTCATCAACAGGGTTAAAATATTGAGGTCCCGTAACAACCTTCTCACTAAGACTTTGCCAGGTTCCTTCTATTTGGGCAAGGACCTTAGCCACTTGAGGGGTTTGTTCCTTCTTATTTGGAATGGCAAGGGTAAAGGGTATGAGTGAGCAGAATGCTAATGACATTTGAAATGCCTTCATTATTGAATAGTTTGGTTTAGTAGATAAAAGGAAGAAGATGTAAGGATAAATGTTTAATTTTCATAAACGGATAACAATGTTTTATATAAAGTTTAAAATAAGCAGAGAATTACTTGGAGTTGCAGCAATTTTTTCAGTATAATTTTTTTTTTCTTATTGCCAGTTATTCTTAGAAGAGAAATTATTGCAACCGCTCCAAATACTATCTCCTGAAACACTAGCATAATAGACTTTAAGTGATAGGCTTGGTAAATGCTTGGTGGCCCTCCCCTTACACATTACATAATATAACTCTGATTAAGTGTTTAGTTCTACCTATTTTACTAAAGACATCTCTATATGTATAATATATATAATAGTTTTTCTTTGTATAGCTAGACTATTTAATTGTATAGAAGTTTATATTTTATTTTATTTTATTTTATTTAAAATTTTAAAATTGAAAAAGAAGAAACCAGAGAAATTAAAATGAAACGATGAAACGAAAAAGCAACGGGGGGTATAAAGATATTTTGTTTGTTTTTGATGATGATGGAAGTAATTGTTAGTTAGTTAAATAACAAAAAATCAATCTAACTAAATTCACAATTCAAATTATATTTCAAATTACCATTTGAATCCCAAACACCCCAATGTTGTTCAACATCAGAAGTACCAGAAGTATTTGGTTTCCAAATTTCATCGGCAAATTCAAAAACAGCAACATTAACACCCCAACCTCTCATAGCACAAATGGCATCTTGCCAAAAGTTAGCAGCATTAGTGACAGATGGTACTGAAGCTTCAAAAGCAGTACCATCAGTTGGCCAACCAGTTTCACCAACCCAAAATTCAATATCAGTTGAACCTTTAGTGGTTTGAATAACTTGTAAAGCTTGCATGATATCATCAAAGAATGAGTAAGAAGCATTGGCATTAGTTTGTCCTTGCCAATAACTGAAAGCATTAGCATAAACAAAATCAGCAGCTTCAATGGCTGGAGCATTATAAGCATCAACCAAGACATTCCAAGAATCAACAGTACCAACTGGAACAGTACCATAAGAAACACCATTTTTATCTTTAATACCTTGTAATAAAGTTTTAATAGTTTGAATGTCAGAAGCTAATTGTTGAGCAGTTAAATCACCTCTATATAAAGCTTCAGAACCAACCAAGAATGAATAGACAGTATCAATTGAAATGGTTGGTAAATAGGTTTGTAAAGCGGCTTGTTCAGCTTGGAAATGAGCATCATCAGTTGGCCAAATACCAAGCATAAGTTGGAAACCAGCACTTTCAGCAGCAGGTCCTAAGTTTTGTAAGGTATTACAATCGGAAACAGCATAAGTTTTAACGATTTTAGTGTAACTTTCCATGTTGGCGAAATCAGCAGCATATTCGGTAGGAGTTTTACAATCACCATTATTGTCTTGAACACCCAAGTTGAATGCAAGCTAGAAACATATAAGTTAGTAAATATGAAATCAGAATAATAATAACAATCTTCAAAATTATTTATTTACATTACAGCAAGGTAAATAACTTTTTTTTTTTGAAATCTAAAACGTCGTCGGCTAATGGTTATAGCCTTAAACAGTGATGAGTATACATACATTACCAATGGCGGAAGCGGAGGCAGTAAGGGCTGCGATGGCAGCTAAGTATTTGAATTGCATTATGAAGTGAAAGATGATACTATTCTATTTTAAAAAAACGAATGGAATGGATAATAAAGTTATGTGTTATAACAGTGAATGTGTAAACGATCGTGGTGAGTGAGTCGTAGGACGGAGGGAAGGGTAAAAAAAGGGGGAAAAGACTTTGATGGATATGGATCACGGATCTGGATCTATCAAGAGAATAAACGAAGGTGAAGTGATGATACTTTGTATAAAGAAGAAGCAGAAGAAGAAGAAGAAGAAGAAGAAAGAAACAAAGATTTAGAAAACAAAAAAAAATTTGAATGGAGAGAGACTGAAATGGCTATACACTGACCCACCCACCCAGTAAATTTTTTTTTTTCCTTCTGTTTCTTCCCTGACTGTCTCCTGATTACGTAATATCCATAACATACATTAAAAAAAAGTTTATTAATAGTATTAGTAAACAAACAACCAAAAATAAACAACAACCAATAGTGCTATCTGCAGGATACAGTTACCTATTTGGGAACCCTCCTTCCAAGAAGGGTCTTACAACTAAGGATGGTGTTACAAATCACGTGTTAATGCATATAACTTCTATTTATAGTAACAGTTTTTATAAATTGATATAGAGTTAAACTCTTATATATACATACTTACATAACCTATCTATCTATCTATCTATCTATCTATCTATTTACGAACCCAACTTGGTTAATGCCATTAGTACTGCATCTTCTATCTTAACTCCACTAGTTGGGATAACCAACCTACTATCAAACATTTGTCCCACATTCTCGACTCCTTCTAAACTTAAGATATCTTTCTTAAAACTAGTTTCATAATCTCGATAATCTCCTAATACTATCAAAACATTACCACCATTTGATTCTGTTAATAATCCTTCAACTTTACTTTCAGGAATTGAATTCAAATCTTTAATCTTATTACCAGAATTGAAATAATCATTACAATGAACAAATATACTGGAACTATATCCTTCTTCAACTGAACTCTCAGTAAATAAATTACTAAATTTCTTAACATATCGAATATAATATCCAAATGATGTTTTATTTCCCATGATTCCATATGCTACTTGTGGTGAAACAATGGTTTTATTCTTAAGATCAACGGTGACTCTTGAATTCAGAGGGATTTCTCGTTTAATATTAGTTAATTCAAATAATTTAGATTCTCCAATGTTGACATATTTGGTCATGGATAATTTATGAGGATTCCTTTGTTTTCTTGATTTCCCCTTAACTGTGATTTTAGGAGTTTCTTTAGAAACAGTTAATCCTTCTTTGAAATCTCGATATACTTCATTATTATTCATAAATGGTAATGTAGTGATCTTGGGTAATTTCCAAGCATATTTGAACTTTTGTAATATTTCCTTTTGATGAATTGAAAATGAAAATAAACTTTTGATAAGGTATGGTGGAGTTATAAAGAATTGTAAGAGTCCGGCTAATAAATATCCATCATTAAATTTATCAACTTTATTGGTATCATCATCATCATTAGCTGCTTTCCCTTCTTTCTTCTTGTCTCCATTGATGATTTCTTCATCTGTGAAATTGAATTTCAACTTCTTTCCTCCCTTATCACCTCCAAGCACAACCGTATTATTATTATTATTATCATCTGTATTTATACTTTTAACACCTTCTTCCTCATCTTCTTCACGGGGTATATCCAACACGACAACCTCTACCACATTGTCATAGATAGTACATGCCTTGGCGATTTGGTACGCTATATGTGTGGTTTGTTCTAATGAATATGCATTCTTTTGGGAAATGACGGTTGATGGTATACAAATCGATACCTTGGTCCGGATCTTTGGTGTCTCACCTTCGTCATTTGTCGCAGGTGTTGTTGTTGATTTGGTGGGTTTCTTAGTGGGTTTACTGACCACAGCTTGTTCAGACTTTCTTTTGGCCATAGTGAGTTCTTTCAATAGACCTCTGACGTTGGGAATGGGTTAATGGTTTCTCGTCTTCTGTACGTGCCTACACTTTTAAACTCATCTGAAAAAAAATTTAGTCCATATTGAAAATTGATGCGATACAAAAAAAAAAATAAAAGTTCAATTCTACTGCAAAATCAAAAATTGATATAAATGTATGTATTTATATATACATATATATGGGCAACGAATACATTATGGCAAATATCTCAAGAGACATATATAAAATTCGAGGCTGCTATTTACGGAATTAAAAATGATAATAGATAGAGGGGAATAGTCATAGGACTATATAATGGAGGGAAAACAAAAAATAAAATGAGCGATTGATTGATGGATATGGAAACGCAAACGATAATGATCAAAAACAAGGGATTAAGTCAAAATAAGATAAGTCAAGTTAAAAAGTCAAGTCAGATAGAAGGTAAATATCTGTCTAACTTATGCTTCAGTAGTTTCTTCAGTAGCTTCTTCTGCTTCAACTTCTTCTTTAGGTTCAGCATTTTCTTCATCAGCCTTATCTTCCTCAGCTTCCAACTTGGCAATTCTGGCCCTGGCCTTTTCAAGGTTTGTCTTGGTTTGCTCTTCTTGCTTGGATTGTAATGATTCAAGGGTTTCTTTCAAGATAGTAATGGTGTTTGGAACTTCATCTTCCTTAGTAGGGAATTCAATGGATAAATCACCCAAGGCAACAATGACATCAGGATCAACGGTGAATTTACCCTTTGATTTCTTCTTAGAGCCACCAGCGGTGAATTTCTTGGATTTAGAACCAGTAAAGAAGGCTTCTGGTTGCTTTTTAATAACAACAACATCAGCTGGCATTTCAATTTGTCTAATATTATTATGAGAAATTAAACCATTGGTTTTATTGGTACCATTAGAAGCAGGTTTAACATATGATGAATCGAAATGAGCCAATAAGGTATGAATAGAATTGATTTCAGTTTCAAAAGCAGGGATTGAAGCTTCAGCCAATTGCTTTTCAGCTTCTTGCTTTCTTCTAGATTTCTTTTCTTCAGCAGCTTTCAATTTAAATTCTTCATCTCTCTTCTTCTTTTCCAAGGCCAAGGTTTCTTTAAATTTAGTAAATTCTTCTTCATGATCAGCTCTTAATTTTCTAATTTCAGCATATTTTTCATCCTTTAATTTTTTAATTTCAGTTCTTTTATCAAAAAATTCATTTCTTTTTGAAATAATAGATTTATTAGATTCATTAATAGTATCTAATTCCTTTTGAATTCTATCAAATTCATTACTTAATTCAGAAGATTTAACTCCTGATAATTTTTTCTTTAATTCTGAGATTTTTTCTTTATCTTGATCAATTAAAACTTGAATTTTTTCAATTTGACCAAAATCCTTCTTTAATTTTCTAACGGATGACATTTCCTTTACAAATCTTCTTTCATCAGCCAAAGCTAATTCTCCAGTTTGAATCAATTGATCCAAATAATCAATTCTTTTATCAATTTCATCGGTTGATTTGAAATTACTCTTGGAAGTTTGTAATTGAATTTCAGTGATTTTCTTTTTCAATTGTAAATCAACAGTTTTGATTTGTTCTTGAATTAAATTTCTTTCATTTTTAACATTGGCTTGTTTGGAAATAAGAGTTTTAATTTGAGTTTGTAATTCATTTCTCCTTTCATTAACTTTGGAATCAATTTGTGACTTATTAATTTGTTCATTTAATTCATTATTAGTAACGTCTAATTTCTTGATTTCTTCCTTTAAAAGATCAATTTTTTCTTTCAAGACCTTATTATCAGGACCTTTGATGAACTTTCTTGGTTTGAAATCATTATTGAAATTATTATTAGATTCAAAAGGTTTGGAGGTGAAATGGTCGTTGGTGGTAGTGGTGGACATTTTTCAGGTAGTAAGACAGAGGGGGATAAGGACACGGGAACAATAAACAGGGCAAAAATAAAAGAATAGCAGCGATAAGGGGATAAACTCTCAAGTAGTGCAATCAGATATCGTGATGTGGTGTAGAGGGAGATGGATGTATGTAGATAGTGAGCTGCTAACAACAACGACGACGACAACAACAACTTCTGGAGTGTAACGGGTGGGGACAGATATCTCTGGTTCTAAATATCAAAAACCGTTGATGAAATCAAAAAATCCTCAAAATTTCTGACGGGCCAGCGTTGAAAAATTTCGTTGGAAATTTTTTTTGCATTTTTTCAATTTTTCTTAGGTGTACTTTTAACTTAGTCGTGTACTTTGGCAAACTATGGCTTGGAGGGAAAGTATACGTAGTACTGAAGTACACTAAGTTTAGGTATCAAGTAGTATCCAATGAAATTATTAGAAGAACCATAACTCAGTAATGATGAATCATCAAGATATTCATCATCATATGAAACTAATTCATTAGTTGAACTGGTGTTCAATATTGGAAACTATTGTCCGAATCCAATTAATTTTTTTGGTTGTAAAAAACCATTCTAATACTGCAAAAAAATTATCATTACTATTATTCATTTCATCATATCAATATTGATAGAGGAATGTATACAATCATCATAAGACATCCTTACTACTGGTTTCATTGTATTATGGTCCTTGACAGTTCATGCAAGCATTGGTACTTTTGAGAGAATAGCATATGTCTTGTGACCTTTCATTTCTTCAAATGACGATCAATCAATATTAAGATTGATCAGTAATAGGGAATAAGTAGATCAACAAGCAAACCTCTTTTACGATTTGTTAATTCCCTTTTGAAGGGGTCCTTATCTTCTACCATACTCTCTTAACTATTAGTTTATTTACTATTTAAAAATTCGTCGTATAAAAAAAAATTTACCGCGCACAACACCAACAAAAAATTTTAAGCAGGAGATATCAACATTCATATAAATGTATTTTATTTAATTTATGTTTTTAATCTCTGATACTTTCTTTTCAACTGACCTGAAGTCATATCTATCCACTCTTGTATCTATAGATCAACGCATACACCTCCTTGTTTGATCTTACGACAAATACAAGATCTTACCACTTTCATTTAATTTAATTTAATTTATTAATTCATTCATTCATTCACGTCTTATCCCATCTCATCTAAAATGACTTCTTCAGAATACGCCAATCTAGTGGCTAGCCTTTCCTCACAAGATATCTTAAACAAATGGCAAGATATCACTCCTTTAACCAAAATATCAGGCATACCCACCGCCGACACTCACAACACCACTGATACTGACTTGTTTGAAGGTCATGATGAAGAACAAATCCGATTAATGGAAGAATTATGTATTGTCTTAGATAATGATGATAAACCAGTTGGTGCAGGTACTAAGAAATTATGTCATATTATGGATAATATCAATCAAGGATTATTACATCGTGCATTCTCTGTATTCTTATTCAATGAAGATGGACAATTATTATTACAAAAGAGAGCCGATGAAAAAATTACATTTCCCGGGATGTGGACCAATACTTGTTGTTCTCATCCTTTATGTGTCCCTAGCGAATTAGGTATCACTGCCAATTCTTCATCATCTGATATTAATCATTTAGATAATGCTGTTCTTGGTACCAAGAATGCCGCTCAAAGGAAATTAGATCATGAATTAGGTATTCCATATTCTGATACTCCTATTTCAAATTTCCAATTCTTAACTAGAATCCATTATAAAGCAGGCAATGCTGGTACTACCAACAATTCTGAATCGGATTCTAAATGGGGTGAACATGAAGTTGATTATATTCTAATCTTACAAACTCCAAATAATATCACAATTAATGCTAATGAAAATGAAGTATCTGATTATAAATTCGTCAGTATCGATGAATTAAAATCCATGTTTCAAGATTCAAACTTGATCTTTACTCCTTGGTTTAAATTGATTTGTAATTCCTTTTTATTTAAATGGTGGGAGAATTTAAGTGATTTAGAGTCATTTAGAGATGATAAAATTCATCGTTTACTTTAAAGAGAGACATCAAAAGACAAAATCAAGATAAAACAGACATTTCCCACCAAGAAACATTCATTCTTCTGGATAATTTGTATAAATAGAACTCTATTGTATATCTAATCTATTCAATATAACAATTAAGACTTAAAGTTAACTTAACTTAACATAACTTCACATCACCCATCGTATGATGATAATAATATCCCGGACTTTAAACATCGAAGAAGTCAAAAATCAACACGTGACTTCCGATGTCAAAAACCCAAAAAAAGAAAAAATTCTTTCCCTTATAACCCATAAAATCGAATCCAAGTTGATACATTTGTCATAGATATATATCTCTTCATTGACTTATCAGTTGATTAGGTTGAGAATCGTGTTTCATTCTTGGTATAGTCACATATATATAATACAAGCAAAAATCACAATCACATCATGATATCCATCAGAAATAATATACTGAATCCTATCCTTATAAGAACAATTAGTAAGACTGTAAGAAGATCACTAGCCACAGCTTCTAATGAACCAACCAGCACTACAACTACTACCAAGCCTAAAAGGACGAGAATAAGGACGACGACGACATTCTCTGATGCATTGAATAAAGGACCCTCATTTGATGATTTCGTCAGTGGGAACGCGGCTGAGAAATTGATTGATCCATTAGAATTGGCCCGGAAAGATCCCAATCAAAAATTACCAAGTTGGTTGAAAGTACCCATCCCCAAGGGAAAGAGTTTCCACAATGTCAAGAAAGATGTTCGAGAATTGAAGTTGTCTACTGTATGTGAAGAGGCCAAATGTCCAAATATTGGTGAATGTTGGGGTGGGAAGAAATCAGAGGCTACTGCTACCATCATGTTGTTAGGGGATACATGTACTAGAGGATGTCGGTTTTGTTCTGTCAAGACAAATAGAAACCCAGCTGCTCCTGATCCTATGGAACCCGAGAACACGGCCGAAGCAATTAGTAGATGGGGGTTAGGGTATGTTGTATTGACCACGGTTGATCGTGATGATTTAATAGACGGTGGTGCTAATCATTTAGCAGAAACCGTAATGAAAATAAAACAAAAGGCACCACAAATTTTGGTTGAAGTGTTGGGAGGTGACTTCAGAGGTGATTTAGATATGGCTAGTATTTTAGCTAAATCAGGTTTGGATGTTTATGCTCATAATTTAGAAACAGTTGAAGATTTGACTCCTCATGTTAGAGATAGAAGAGCCAGTTATAGACAATCATTATCAATCTTACAACGTGCTAAGGAAACCAAACCTTCTTTGGTCACGAAGACATCATTAATGTTAGGATTTGGAGAAACTGATGAACAATTATTGAAAACATTACAAGATTTGCGTGATATTAAATGTGATGTGGTTACATTTGGACAATATATGAGACCTACCAAGAGACATATGAAAGTGGTGGAATACGTTACACCTGAGAAATTTGATTATTGGAGAGATAAGGCATTGGAAATGGGATTCCTTTATGTAGCCTCTGGTCCATTGGTTAGATCATCTTATAAAGCAGGAGAAGCATTCATTGAAAATGTTATTAGAAAGAGAAGACATAATGTTGGAGAGGTTCCTAGATTGGAACAACTGATTAATCCAAAGGTTTTTGACAATTGATCATCCATTGCAATAATAGCATACATAGCATATACATAGTCCACTAGAAACGATACATGATAATAATAATATAATATAATATAAATATTAACGTTAACATTAGTGTAATATGAGTTTGTGTATATGATTGAAATTTCAGTACGCTATTTTTTTAAAAGATACCTCCTGCGGGAGACTGAAACACCAAATTTTTCTTATTGATTTATTTTGGTTTGGCGAGATCAAATCAGCATTTTTTTGTTGTAAATAAAAAAAAAAGTCAGGCCAAGTTGCTGTAAAAGAGTTTTAGCAACTTTCAACCCTTTCCATTGTGACTTTATATTCCTGGCAAAATACATTATACATAGATCATCAACAGTTCTTTTGTCCCAGTGCCTTGTTCAATTCTTTCTCTTCACTGACTGACTCTTTTTTTAGGTGTCGACGTGTTGGATCATATACCCCCACAAAACATCAGCATATAAAACAATGTCAAAGTCACGAGAGAGAGAGCTTATAGACAAGGATGACGATAGTGAAGAGTCCTTGATCTCCCAATTTGAGACCACCTTGACGATCCGATCCACCGCCAATGACAATGAAGTTGAAGATATTTCCATTGATCATACTGTCTTGCATAACAATACAACCTTCAATTATACTCGAGATCAAAGTATTGTTGATATTGATGAATTAGAGGAAGAAGAGTTCATTCTGGAACAAATACCCAAGTTCAAAACGAATAGAAGGTATAGTTTGCTTCCGAAGTATGCCACCAAGACTACTAACAATACCGCTTCTTCCACGAATAATAATAATAATAATAATAACAACAACATCAATAATAATAATAATCTCGACGTCACCAATAATAACAATAACTTCAAAAAATCACCCAGTCCTGGTTTAGATGAATATTATACTCACCTTGATCCTAAATATCAATCCATTCTAAAACCATCCATTCTAATTGATCATTCCCTCACCAAATTTAATAAAGCATTTACTGATTTCTTGGATTCAAACTCTCATATACAAACGGAATCACCTCGATTTGCCAAAGATGATGAAAAAACTTTAATTGTATTATCACCTTATTCATCAGATCATGCCTTTGGAAGAAATTGGGTCTCGAAATCATATCTTTCTACTATATTTGAAAGACCTCAACGATTATTGGCCTCATGTATAGGGGTGGCAGCAGCATTAACCATGTATCCCTTTTATTATAAGATCATCAATTCAACCAAAACAAGTTCATTATTCTCATCTCATGTCCGTAAGATTCATGGTAAGAATTGGCCCAAGAAACTATTTGAATTATGTTTGGAATCTCATGATAAATTAATCAATGATCAATTGGAAGTACCGGAAGATTGGAATACTGGTGATATTTATTTGAACCCCAAGACTATAAATGCTATTGAAGGGGTGATAGGAACTATCGAAACCGCCATAGATTCACTTTATGATAAGAAGAAGGAAACGAAAAACAAACATAATTTGGCATTTGTGGTTATTAGACCTCCTGGTCATCATTCTCATGCTTGTTTACCCAGTGGGTTTTGTCTTTTAAATAATGTTCAAATAGGAATAGAATATGCCTATGAAAATTATGGAGTTACTCATGCTGTGATTCTAGATATTGATTTACATCATGGAGATGGATCTCAAGATATTTGCTGGGAACGAGCTGGGTTCCAAGGTGATTATGGTCAGAATGAAGATGATGAATTAGATCCTACACCTCGTAATGAATATGGTAAACGATTTGCCATGTACCCCAAGGTAGGATATTTTTCTTTACATGATATTAAATCATATCCTACGGAATTGGGATATGCCACCAAGGAAAATATCAAGAATGCATCAACTTGTATAATGGATCATGATTTAAATATTTGGAATGTTCATTTACAAGAATGGAATAACGAAGAAGAATTCTATAAACATTATCAAACCAAATACGTTGCCATTTTAAATCGTGCCAATCAATTTTTAAATAATGCAAAGAAACAATATGAACAAGAATATCAAGAATATTTGACGGATTCTTCTAAATATAATAAGTATTTGTTGAAACCTCATTTATATAACCAACCAATCACGAAACCAGTTCCTCCACCACCATTCAAACCATTGATTACAATTTCAGCAGGATTTGATGCGCTGGAATATGAAAATCCTCAGATGCAAAGACATGGTATAAACGTACCGACCTCATTCTATTCGACATTCACTAAAGATGTGGTTAAATTAGCCAAGATCCATACTAATGGGAAAGTAGTTTCATTCTTGGAAGGTGGATATAGTGATGGGGCACTTTCAATGGGGATTTTTTCACATTTAATTGGTATGGTTAATGATGATGAAATTAGTTGGAATCAAACTTGGGGAACAGAACAAGTAATGAAAGAATTAGTTAAAGGTTGTAAGAAGAATTGGGCTCCTTATAAAAAACCCCAAACTGGGATCACAATCTGGGCTAATGAAGTAATTAAACTAGGTAGGTCCATGATGCCCAATGCCATCTTACCAGCTAACTATATATATCAATACCAAGAACAACCAGAGGGAGAAGGAGTTAAATTAGAGACTGGTGAAGCAGGAGGGGATACTGGAGATCAACCGGTGAATAAAATGGTCAAGGAGATCATTGATTATCATCATCCCTCTCGAATCTTAGAGGTTTCTAAGAGTCCTTTGAAAGTTGATCCTGAAGATGAGAGGAAAATCATGAGACATACAAGATCATATTATAAAAAGTTAGCCACTGCTCAAAAGCAACAACAAATTCAAGAACAATCTGCATTAAATTCGATTCCAAAGTATAACTAATACTAATGCATACTAATGCAAACATGGAACTAGAGAATTATCTATTTATTTAAATTAATTTATTTATTAAAAAGCACATATATATAGAAATCATGAATGTATTACTATCACTTACTGAGACACGACATACATGTAAATGGCGATGCAAGGAATCAAAGTCTGGTCTATGATACATTGAGTAGTGATTTTTGATGTGAAGAGACCCGAAAAGAAAACCGATCGTCGCAGATGGAAGGACCATTATAAAACCCACCACCTACCAATTTTCGAAAACGAAAGGTTAAGTTGGTTCAGCGGAAATTCTATTTCTGCCCAGTAGATTTTAGCGAAAGAAGAGGTTGGCAAAATATTTTTTAGTAGTTACAGTATTACCTACCCAAATTGCTATATTCTAGGTATGTACTATACCTACTATAAGTGATTATTTTGATTCTAAAGAAACCATTACTTCCACCTTAAAGTTTTTGAGGAGACCTTGCATTTGTTTGACTTTACCGTACATGGCTATACATTTAAATGTCAGTAGACTTATAAAACTAGACTAGTTTAGATTAATATTAGTTAAAAAGGGTAAAAAGCCAAGGATGTAACCAACGATCAATTTCAAGTACTATATTACATCATATCTTAAGTCCCTTACAGGAAAAGCTTAACATTGGGTCGATTAACTTGGGGACTACTTGATTAGGTTTTGGGTATCTCATTCTCATACATCAGCATTGTTTTGTAATACTAGCATTCCCAATTAGGAAATAGTTTATTTCCTCCTCGAGTCACTTTCAGATCGTCTTTAACGACATTTTGATTTAGACAAGTAGGACCTGGTAGGACTACTTCTACTGGCCATTAGTAGTACTAGTACTGCGACAAATATTACCCATACAATGTAATAGTGCCATGTCAACCAATAAGTTACAAAAATCTACTTATCCAAAAATGGAAGTTTACAACAGCCTCTCCATCATAGTTAAGAAACGCGTATAATTTATATAGAAGCAACAAAATGTCGTACTATTTGAAAAAGTAAGAGACATTACGACATTTTATTTTAGACATTTGAGGATTAAAGATACATAACACTAATTTTTTATTTTCAGACAGGGTTGTAATAAAGTTACGGTGGTTTCCCTGTTTCTAAAACATCATAACACAACACAACTAAAGATACACGTAACATCTTTGTTAGTAAGGTTCAAAGCTGGCTATTACTAAAGGGCTACTTACTTCACAGCTTCAAGTTGGTCCAATCCTTCCTCCACTACTATACTTATCGTCCCCCCACCAACTACTTATGGCAAGCAACACTAATCTTTCAATCACGATAAAATTATAGAGTATCATCTGGATTCATTCATTTTACAAGTCATTCTCTCCCTTATCTCATATATTTCATTTAAATTCTAGCAAGATAACTTCACATTACTATGGACCTGACTACAGTTACTATAACCTCCGTCACATTACAAAAACGGAAACGAAGTACGCAAGACGTTGCTCCATCTGACCCTCGGTTTGATAGATCCTCCTTAACTGATGAACAATTCATAGAACAATTATTATTTGAAAATCGTGAATTGCAAGCTACTTTATCACGTAAGGATAAGAAAATATCAGAATTATTGGAACTCACCAAACAAAATTTCTTACCTATCACCAATAATAATAATAATATTTCAGTATCAACTTTTGACACTGCACCTGAAGTGGGCCCAATTAAATCCATCGATACCGCAAAGTCACTAGCAGAAGTTATACCAGAAGAATCATTATTATCAGTCAAACACAACAACATTAAAAATAACGGAAGTAGTAGTAATATCAATAATAATACTTCTTCTAATAGTACCAGCGTTGAGCCTTCGGAGATTCCTTCGCGTTCTTCGAGACGAAGAAACAATTCAACTGAGAAGGCTTCAATCAACGTGGAAAATTCATCATCTGCAGAGTCACCAATCTCACCAACAACAAGTATACCTACCCCTGCTTCATATAACATATCATCAACTCCAGTTGGCAAGAACTTAGCATCAGAAGCTACCATCCACATTAATAATAATTCTAGTAATCTTGCTAATCCTAACAATATCACCAGTTTCAATAACAATAGTGATGACTATTTAAATGCCTACGATGCTTACAATAATGCGTATAACAGCAACAATAACAATTATGATTCTCCCGTAGATGAAGATGAAGATGTCAAAATTGAAGAAGTCAAAAGGGAAAGCTATTCAATAGTATCATCAGCAAGTTTAAGTCCGACATTGGCTTTTACCTCTTCAACTGCAGCATCAGCAAAAGTAGTTGGTGAACCAAGAACAAATGGCTCGGACTCGTCATTTTCAACTCATGTTCCTTCGACTTCCAGTAATGGAAGCTCCACACCAGTTGATCCGAATAATAGTAGTGGTAATAATAGTAGTAGTAATAATAATTCTATTACTACCCCCTCCAACGTCATTGATATTAAAAAACCACCATATTCATCTAAAAACTCACAAGGAAGTCTCAGCAATTCTTACAAGTCAAGGATAAAATTGCCACCATCATTACAACAGAAGCAAAACGATATAAGTTCTTCATCCGTGGACCAAACAAATACACAGTCTCCTATCTCATACAATTCACAATTACAAACTCAAACTCAACCTCAGATACCTCCACCATCATCGTCAACTTCAATAACATCATCTTCACAACCCCCATCAACATATTCTCAACCAGACTCAATAGGATTGAAGTCTCCAGCTGCATTTGAACTTAATAGCGTATTGTCTAATCAAGCCACTCCAAATCTCCACCAAGGGAGATTTTCACCAGCATCCCAAACCACTCCTCAATTCACTGGCAGTGAAACAAGCAGTATCAAACGACCACCTACGACTCCAGATGTCCTAACCTCGAGCAATGGAAAATTCAATATGAGATTGAATGATATCGCCAATCCAGCCATTGAAGAAGACACTCGTAGTTTTATTTCATCGCCAATCCAAGGATCCTTTACTCATTCACAAAAGAGTCCTGTGCAATTAAGTACCAATAAATTTGACAACGATGCTCTCAGAACTCCTCTTACGACTGAATTTGGCAATGATTCTCAAAGTAAATTCTCGGCTCAAACTCCAGGATCAAGCTTTAACGTGATGAATAATACAAAATATGAAGATGATCCATCGTTATTAATCAAGCCTGAAGAATTCCAAACAATTAATATAGTTGTGGTGAGTACTATTCCTATCCATACCAACAACAAATCTGTGGAACCAAATGTAACTATCTCGATTAATGATCGAGAATCCAATAAGGAAATGTGGAGAATTAGAAAATCATATTCTCAAATAATTGCATTTGATAATGAGATCAGACCCATTGTTCAATACTTTGGATTACCTCCTATTCCAGACAAAGCTTTATTTCTTTCCACGTCACCTAGCAAAATCGATGCCAGAAGAATTTCATTACAAGGTTATTTCAAATCCATCTTTGTCATGCCTCATATTCCTCAACTGGTTGTCTATCAGATATGTAAGTTTCTGTCCTTAGATTTTGTAAATCCATTGGATGACTACAAGAGTGGAGCTAGGAAGGAGGGCCATTTGATTAGGAGGTATAAAGGGTTGGGAACCAACTGGAAAACAAGATGGTGTCAAGTCGACGGGCCAGTTTTGGAAGTGTATGAATTCCCCGGAGGACCAATTCTTGAACAAATCAAATTGAAGGGTGCTCAAATCGGTACTCAATCTCAAGACACGGTCGCTGAAGAAAAGGGATATAGACATGGATTTTTAATTATAGAACTGCAGAGGGTCTCAAAATTATCGTCATCCTTACCAAAATATTTCTTTTGTGCCGAGACGGACGAGGAGAGAGATTCTTGGGTTGCTGCTTTGGTTGAGTTCAGTGATCTTGGCGATACATCAATGATTTCGAATGACTCAGAAGATGTGGTAGAGACTACAAGATATGATGATTTTGATTCAATATCATCAAGAAAGTATACTAATGGGTCTGCATCTCAAAGGAGTATTGTTAATAGTAACAACAATACGACTATCAGCAACAACAACAATAACAACAACAACAACAACAACAATAACAATTTCGATCAAGCATCTTATTCTACTACAATTTCTCAAGATGAAAAGGAATCCAAGGAGACTAAGAAGAATAAAATGAGAAGTATATTCCAATTCAAGAAGAATGCATCACATGTCTCAACCGATAATATATTAGATGAAGTTGATACTTCCAGTATAGTTGTTCCCACACCATCATCGACAGGGATGGGAAATTCAAAATCCACCATTGATCAATACTTGAGTCAAATGAATCTTGAGAATGGTGTTACTAAGGCCATCTTTGGAAGAGAAGTAGAGGAAGCTTTTAAAATTTCAAATCAATTTTACTTTGGAAGAAATATCCCAAGTATCTGTTATAGATGTTTGGATTATTTATCTAAAACAGGAGCTACCTATGAAGAAGGTATCTTTAGATTGAGTGGTTCGGCAACTACCATAAGACAATTAAAGGATCAATTCAATACTCGTTATGATTTAGATTTGTTTGAATGCGAATTGAAGCCCGATATAAATACAGTTGCTGGTTTATTCAAAACATACTTGAGAGAGTTACCCACCCCAATTTTGTCTTTAAGAGCTTATAATCATTTACATGCTGTCGTCTTACAGAACCCTAACTTGGCACCTTCTTCCTTGTCAATTATATTTAGAGATTATTTCAATGATCCTGAAAATGTTGATGAAATTCATTATGATCTCTCATATGTGATATTTCAATTCTTAACCCAAATCATAGCTCAGAATCAAACCAATAGAATGAACTTGAGAAACGTTTGTATTGTGTTTTCTCCAACTTTAAATATTGCAGTGGAAGTTCTTCGTACATTCTTAGAAGATTTTGATTGCATATTCCACAATGGTGCCCCAATTGACGATAATAAGAGAGACGTTTTAGACATTCATATTCCAACCTTTTAACACATTACCATAAACCTAGACAATTTTTAAAAAAAACTAAAAGAATGCCTGGCTGCTACGTTTTATAATGACTTTATATTTTTATTACTTATTCAGTTTTCATTTCATTTAAGTATATTCTTTACTTTTTGTTCTTAATTATCATTTACTTTTCTTTCTTTCTTCATGTCGTATTTTTTAATTCAAATGTAAAATATTATATCTTTAGAACATTTTACATTCCATTTGCAATGTAGATACTTTATCTATTATGTGTTTTGATATATAATTACATATTAACGTAGTTTAACTTTAAATGCAACTTTAATAAATAATACAGATATTTTCCCGTTCTCTTAATTCAGAATGGTTTGGTGTAACTATTTAAAAAAAAATCTAGCGATAATTCACCATTCACTCTCCCCGTTAGCTTTATGGAACACATAATCCTTTCCATCAATATTTGCAATACCTTCTTTTAAATTGGACTTCCATTTATTCTTAATTCTTTGTACCTTGTCATATAAACATAACATGAGCTGACCTTCTTGATCACCGGTTTCCACATCAGACTTATCACTTTCCAAGTCATCATCCAAATCAGAGTTGATATCATCTGAATCATTAAATATATCATCATCATCGTTATCATCATCACCGAATGTTCCATCGGCTTGATTTATCTTTTTATTGGATGACGATGATTTCTTAGCATTTGACTTCTGAATTCCATTCATAAAATCCTTAGCTTGAGCCCCACCGGTATATATTGTGAACTCAAAAGTACCATCGGCTTGATTTATCTTTGGTAACATTAAACCGGTACCATTATCTTCTTCGACAACATCTTTCAGTAAATTTGGAATCTCAAGTCCCCCTACGACTTTATCATCATATGACAAAACATTATTTATATTCTGTATTTCGGGTGACTTGACAGCAGACACCGATCCATTGGCAGTAGGCTTAGTCTCAGTGGGGACAGTATATCCCAATGAGCCATCGTCTACTTCTTCTTCATCCCATGAAAATTTGGCAACCAGAGACTGCGTTAATTTTTCACACCATATTTTTCTTAATTCTTGTAATGTAGATTCATCAATCCCCTTATCCTCAAAATCTTGCCTTGAATCATTGATGACGTCTTCAATGATATTTTCGTATAACTTCCTGGCCTCAAAGTTAGACATTATGTGATATTCCGTATGCTATTAATAATCTGTTATGTATAGTATGTATATTGAAATACTCCACACCTTTTTTTTTTGTTTTAAGAATTTTAAAACTACCAGCAAAGACGTACAATGAACGAACACCCACTCTTTATTGGATATGTATTCTATGAATGATGTATTTTGTTTGAATGAAATACTTAATTGGCTTTCATTGATGAAAGTACTTTCATGTTGTTGAATTCTTTGAATTTGGTCATGAATTCTCAATTTATAGTAATTTTAAAAAAAGAGGTCACGTGAGAAAATCAATAGCTAAAATTAGAGGAAACTTTTACAAATGTATGTTTAGATAATAACATTTTTCAATAAATAGAAGCTATGTGGCATATATATATATGTATAATACATACCAATCCTAATGTCTTCTACTTCCGCCATTGGATTTTTTGGGACTAAGACGACTAGGAATATTTGATGCTTGATATTGCAACTTGTTAACATCAATGAATTCTGTTAATTGTTGGATCTCCTCTAAGGAATTATTCAACTTTCTCTTTAATAATTCAACTTCACGTTCAGCATATCTCTTTTCTCTTATAAGATTTTCCTTCTCCTTTTCGTAATGGACTTTCACATCACCTAACTTCTTGACATGCTTTTCAGCATATTCATGATGTAAATATTGCGCAAGCCTTTTTACTTCATTATCGGCTTCAATCTTGGTGTTTTCTACTTGAGCTTCTAATGATTCTACCTCATGAAGACCCTTGAGTTTGTACTCCTTAAGGCTTTCGATTTCCTTTTGCATAGATTCGATTTCTTGTTTATATTCTTCTTCTTTCTTATTCACAGCCTCGACTAATTCATTCATTTTATTAACATCTTCAGTTATGATCGAGTCCTTTTCTCTTAACTGATTCTCGGATTCCTCAATATCATACTTTAATCTAGCATTAGCATCTTCTAAATGATTCAACTTGATTGATAAACTCTTTTTTGATTCTTCAAGTTCTCCTACTGTGGATTTCAAACTTTTGATTTCTTCTTCATATAGTTCAGCTTTAACTAAATTCTGATGAATTTCTTCCTTCTCCTTATTAATACTAGCAATGGTCGTTTCTAATTCATTTATTTTTGTGTTAGCCACTGATTCAAACTCTCTAATCAAATTTTCATTTTCAGCATTGGCAGCAACTAGTTCTGAATTCCTGGACTTTAATTCATTCAATTTGTTATATACTTCCAGTTGTTGAGTTTCTAATTTTTCAATTTCCGAACTTAAACTATCATTTTGAGTCTTATAAGTCTCCACTTCAATTGAAAAATCTTCTTTTTCCTTTAATAAAGTTTCAATCTTTCTTGTAGCATGTACGTTTAAGTTTGTTAATTCTGATAATTGATCTTTTAAATCATCAATTTCAGATTTATTTGATTCAATTTCTTCATTTAAGTTTTGAATTTCATTTTCATTTCTAGCTTTATCGGTAGTTAACTTATATTTTAAATTTTGTACGGAATTTTCCTTGATTTTGAAATTTTTAGTTAATGATGCCAATTCTCGTTCATTATGCTTCAATTGAATAGAAAGAATTTCTTCATTACTTCTTAACTTGGTCTTGGAATCCTTTAAATTTCTGATTTCTTGTTCTGATTTAATTACCGTATCTTGAAGTTTACTTAATTCCTGGGAAAGATTTATTATTCTTTGATCCTTATAAGTAAGTTGTGAAATATATTCATTTGTTTTCTTTTCGTGATCTTTATGAATCTTAGTGATATGTTCAACTGAAAATACTGGCTTTGAATTTGGTGACATCAAAAAATTAATGGTTGGTTCATTCTCTAATTTATTGTTCTCTTCGATTAATTCTATATCTTCATCTTCATCATCTTCATAATATTCCTGTTCATCACCAGTCTTCCTAATATGATT
This sequence comes from Scheffersomyces ergatensis, assembly GCA_030575095.1. Taxonomy (NCBI): domain Eukaryota; kingdom Fungi; phylum Ascomycota; class Pichiomycetes; order Serinales; family Debaryomycetaceae; genus Scheffersomyces; species Scheffersomyces ergatensis. The sequence goes on along the minus strand of JAJMHX010000016.1, from coordinate 285,746 downwards.
CTTTAATGGACTTGTAGCGTCTCTTAAATCGGATTTGTCATTATTACTTTCTTCTTTATCTTCATCATTATCACCATCTTCAATGACATTTTCCAAAGCACTTATTCTTACTTGTTGGTTTGTAGCTGGGCTTTTGGCAATTGGTTCAGTATATCTTTGAGGAGTGATATAATCTTTAGAATGATCTTCCAGTCTGATGATTTTGCCTAATTGAGTATTTGTGACGTCTGATGAAATGAATTTATTTGCATTAAGTCCAATAGTATTTGGCATTATAGTTTGACTAATGGTGTTTTCAATTCTACCATAGTCTTCAGGATCGCTATCACTATCATTATCAACAATAGTGGGATTAGTCGTCGTGATAGTGGTAGTACTAGTTGCAATAGAATTGTGATTGAGTTTACTGGTATTTGGAGATGACTTAGATAATTTCCCAACCAAATCTTCCTTGAAAAATACTTCATCAATTTGAACCAGATGTTCATCAACAAGTTCGTCATTGGCATTGGTTATAACTTTGGCTATCTTCCTAGCTGAGCCTTCCTGGGCTTCCTGGTTTGTGGCTGGTTCTTGATCTTGATCTTCAAGTTGAACCTGAGTCGTGGTTCGTTTAATTGGAGAACTAGTTGAGTTAGTTACCATTGAACTTTCTATATGTTTAAGCAAGGGAGAACTTTCAAATGGATTTCTATTCTCCTTACCATTGTCGACTTCATCATGCAAACGCTTTTTCGATAAGACATCATTCAAGATTGTATCTAATTTTATCTTTGATTTCCTAATGCTGGCAAGATCAATTGGTTTCTTATTAGATACTCTAGGTGAAGTCAATGGGTATTGGATTGTACTTGTGAATTCCTTCTTCTGTTGTTGTCTTGCTGAATATGATGCATTACGATGATGGAATTGATTTTGCAGGTGTTGTTGTTGTTGCTTTGTTGCGGATGTTAAGGGAGTCTCTACTAATGATTTCCTCTTGGGAACAATGTTCAGGATACTTCTTCTTGGGTTACTTGACGTAGCTCTGGCATCTTGTTTGGCACTCAAGCCATGAGGATGTTGTATGATGATGTCAGGAGTTCTATGATGATTAGTATCAAGTGCCAATTCCTTGACTGGGGTTTTCAATGGCAATTTGACAGGAGAAAATGACTCGTCTAGGTTGATGTTGGATGGTCTGTTGGAAGGTGATGGTACCACCTTAATAGGCGACGATACTTGACTCATGATAGCTGGACTGGAGCTCGGTATACTGTTGATTGATTTGATATTTACAATAAATACTCCTCCTCAAAACAATAACAATAACAATAACAATAACAAACAGAGGTAGGTCCTCTCCTCCTTTCAAAAGTTTTGTTTATGATTTTTTTTTGATTTTGCTCACCAAAAATAAAACAGATTTTTTTTTGACGCGTCACAAAAATTGAATTGCAAAATTTGAACAGCAATAATAACAACTACAAAAACAATTGCAAAGGCAAAAATACAAGAGACATGATATCTTATAGAAACAGAGTAGTATATAACATATACAAAAAAAAACATAAAGACAAACCAGGAATTCGTAATACAAATTGTAACGTACGTCTAAACAAGGGGAGAAAAGAAACATAAAGAGTAAAAACAAAAAACATTTTGGCAACCATTTGCAAACTTCATAAAACTAAGAATAATAATAAGAAATAATAAATACCGATACCCATTCAACCTAGACCTTCATTGAGGCTAGAGTTATATTAGATCATGATTTTTTTTATAAGTAGTAGAAAATTCCTCTTCTAAACTTCTCATTGATAGGAACAGAAGAATCAGATGAAGCAGTAGTTGAGGCAGCAACCGATGAGTAAACAGTTCCATTGTTACCTGCCTTTGCTGCTGCATAATCAAAACTGGAAGATGGTGCCAAAGAGGAGGACGACGAGTATTCAGTTGAAGATACTTCTGAAGATGAACTTGGCGTAGTAGTAATAAGTTGAGTTGATGTAACATCAATGAAACTTGTAAGAGTTGTTGTATTACCAGCATAAGTAAAAGCAGCAACAACCGGGTATGAGGAAATAAATGTGGAAGTGTAAACAAGGCCAACACTTGAAGTATTTGGTTCAGCAGTGACTGTAACTGTAACAGGAATACAATACAATCCCGAGGATGATGAACTATCACTTTCGGTTATAGTAACATATGAAGTAATAGTAGATGTAGTTAACAGATTGAAAGTACTAGTCAAAGTATTGGTTGGAACTGTGGTTGGAGTACCACTGGAAGTAATAGTAGCATACTCTGTAATGGTTGTAGTAATGGTTGGATCAAGAACAAGAGCATCAACTACACCTGATCTCAAAGTTGCAAGTTCATCACTAACACTAGCACCACTCAAGGTGATTGTAGTAGAAGGTAAAGTGACAGTTATATATTCATTAACTGTGGTTGTAGTATTGATCTCAGAAGAATCTGAAGTATCGGGAGCATCGGTAGTACTAGTAGTGGTAGCTGGTGGATCAACCGAAGAAGAAGAAGAAGAATCAGCTGTTATAATACCATCAGAAGTAGTTGGATCCACTAATGCAAAGGAACTACTTGGAATTATACTTGCCGTGAATCCCGTCGAGGAATCCGCGCTTGAACTAAGAAGACTGGTGGTTTCTTCGGAGGAGTTGAAATATCTTCTGAATGGGAAAGCACTTACAGACGAAGCCAATAGAATGATGGGGATGATCGAACGCATGGTAGTGGAATGAATGAATGAATGAATAGGGTGGGTGGGTGTGAAACTTTAGTTTAATATAGAATGATTATAAACCTTTGGAAAGATGTATCTAGGTATAGTAATTCAACAGGTGAGTGGTACTTCAAAATGAGTGGACGCGACTAGTGTACGCAAGGTGGAGCTGGTATGAAGTTGAGAACAGATGAGTTGGTAACAGCTAGCAGTGCAAGAATAGCTTGGCCAAAGGATCAAACGATAAGAAGTTAGTAATAACAATCAGAACTTTTGTAATAATAAAAACTGAAAGGGGGATATCAAATTAATTATATATAACAATTGAACCAACAGAATTGGCCCCTTTTACTGACTTTTGGGTCAAGACATGGTTACAGAAAAAACCAAGATTTTTCATTGTAATAGCGTTTCATCTATAAATTGGAGATTCCAGTAGTTACAAATCTTGGATCATAAGGCAATAATAAGAATTATAGACATATAATTTCATGTAAACAAAAAGGAGGTTTGTTTTGCAATCGCGTAAAAATTTTATTTTTGTTTATTTATTTTTGTTTTCGTTTATCGAATATCGCGTACTCATCGATTTCTTTATAGATGATGCTTAATAGCACACTTAATATATAAGTATGGTACGATATGTCAAATAGATTGGATTTTATTCAGGGAAAGACAAGAGTTATTTGCACAACACTAAAATCATAGAATAAGAATTGATAAAATATTTTCATCGTACCTGAACCCTACCTACCTATATTTTTGACATTCCCTTTTTACCGTTATGTCATACCACCATAATTCCAAGATGGAATCCTCGTCAGAATATTGCTGTCTATAAAGCTTTTTGTCCTCTATGATTTTATTAAATCTTAAATTTATTGGGTCCCCTGAAACACAGCATATGTTTTGCTGTCTAATTTAGTGGAATTTTACCCTGATCTCCATTTTTATCATTTGTTTCAGACTTGAGGCAATTCCCTTTACTCTAAAACTTAATGTGACTTGCTGTTTCATTTATTATCGTGCTTGAACAAGTATCGTCTGACGTCATTCTCGTTGACATTAAATGACAACACTGAATAACCAATGTCAGTTGTCAAAGTAATAGTCGTGAAAAACTAATAACTTCTGAATCCCACCTCGCCTCCTTTAAATTTACTCTACTTTCTTTTACTTTTAATCTACACCTACTTTTTATCTACTTACATTGTAATTTGACTCAGTCCCTTTTTTATTCAAACAAGTTAAATAAAGTGGTCTCCCTCCACCCCCAATCCATTAGTAAGATATATATACATTCGGCACGGCACCAATTTTCATAAAAAAAATGAGCGGAACTAAACCCGGATTAGGCAATGGCTGCGGAATTGGAAGATAACGAATAGCGCCTTTTAGATTTTTCAAAAAGACTATTTAAACAAGAGTCAGTTTCCTCCTAAGAGGATTCCACCCCCTTCAACAATTGCAGAACAACTATATTCATACATACAATCATGATTGGTTTACCATTAGAAGGAAAGAATCCTTCTTATTATAAGAGAATCCCTGTAATTGTGGGTTCAATTGTCGTTCTTTTAACTGTGTTATTCGGAACAAACATATTCAACTATCTTAGAATTGAATTGACTCCGCTTAATAATTCTCAATCTTTATGTCCATTACATGAACTGGTAGTTCCTCCATCTTTCCTTTCTGATAATTCAACTGTTTTAACTATTCTTAATGATGAAAACTATAAATTGGCTTCTATTAAAAAATTAGCTGGTGCTATTCAAGTTGATACACAAATCTTTGATAATCAACCTGATGTTCCTGATTCTCCTGAAACTTGGGTTAAATTCATAAAATTCCATGAATATTTAGAAAAGACTTTCCCAATCATCTATGAAAACCTTGAAGTCACCAAAGTTAACACTTATGGTTTAGTATATCTTTGGAAAGGTACTAATGAAGATTTGAAACCTTTATTATTAACTGCCCATCAAGATGTTGTTCCTGTTCAAAAGGATACTCTTGGTGATTGGACTTATCCACCATTTGAAGGTCATTATGATGGCAAATATATTTATGGTAGAGGTGCCTCTGATTGTAAGAATGTTTTGATTTCAATTTTAGAAACAGTTGAGATTTTCTTAAATCAAGATTATAAACCTCAAAGATCACTTTTAATTGCATTTGGATTTGATGAAGAAGCTTCTGGTGTTGTTGGTGCTTCTGCTATTGGTAAATATTTAGAAGCTACTTATGGTAAGGATTCAATTTATGCTATTATCGATGAAGGTCCAGGTTTAACTGTCGATGATTTGACTGATACTTTAATTGCTACACCAGGTACTGGTGAAAAGGGGTATACTGATATTGAAGTTCAATTAACTACTCCAGGTGGTCATTCATCTGTCCCACCCGATCATACTTCAATTGGTATTTTATCTGAACTTGGTTATGTTATTGAAAAGGATCCTTATTCACCAATCTTAACCAGTAAGAACCCTACTTTACTGTATATGCAATGTTTGGCCGTTCATGATTCTAAGAATAAAATCCCATCATTTACTAAGAAGTCAATCTTAAGAGCTAGTTTTGATAAATTTGCTAATTCAAATGTCATTAAATTAATTCAAAAGGATAGATATTCCAAATATTTAGTTCAAACTTCTCAAGCTCTTGATATTATTGGTGGGGGTGAAAAGGCTAATGCCTTACCTGAACATGTTAGATTATTGGTTAATCATAGAATTGCCATTGAATCTAATGTAGGTGAACTTAAACAACATTTTGTTGAAAGAGTCATTCAAGTTGCCAAGAGACATAACTTATCCGTCAAGGCCTTTGGAGAATTAGTTCTTGATACTAAGGATAATTCCGGTACTTTTGAAGTCAATATTTTTTCAAGTCCTTTAGAAACTGCTCCAACTACTCCATTAAATGATAATGTTTGGAAACATTTAGCTGGTGTCACAAGACATGTGTTTGAAGATTTGATTTATCCAGATTTAGGATATCCTGTTGTCACCTCTCCTTCAATCATGACTGGTAATACAGATACTAGACATTATTGGAATTTGACTAGAAATATCTTTAGATATTCACCATTTTATGTTCAAAATTTGGTTGGTAGTACTAATGTTCATAGCGTTGATGAGAAATTGGCCTTTGAAGGACATTTACAATTGACTGCCTTCTTCTACGAATATATTCAAGCAGTTGACACTCCATCAGCTGATAATTAGATATTAATTATATAACATGATTTAGTACAATATACCGCTCTATAAAAAGAAATTGGTCCATGCGCAACCAAAAAAAAGATAAAGCGGAATTTTTTTTTTGATATATTTTTAAAAGAGGAGGATTTGATGTAATTCCCCAACAATCTTTGGATGATAATGCTTAATACTTATGTTCAACGTTCAATTCTGTCCCTAAAGTACTTATAATTCATCCCAAGAAGATCTACTTAAACATATAGAAGACTATATTACGGGGGAAAGTTTTTCCCGTTGTCTTTGTGTCGATTCCTGTTAATCCCGAATAAGATTCCGCGTGTGTGTAGATACCAAAAACCCCCATATAAATATATAATAACGATTGCTATCTCTCCTTTCAAATTACACTTATTTACTCTTTCCAATTGAAGTAACCAAGAAAACTTGATTTCACAATGGTCAGATTACTTGACGAAGACGATATCGAATATGCCAAGAAGAAAATAATTGATAAAAGAAAGACAATTGCTATTGTTAGTTCAATTCTTTTACTTATTATTGTATTTTTCACCACAGATTTATACAGTTATTTCAAAATCATAACTCAATCCACTAATAAACCTGAATTATGTCCAATTCATGATAAAATTATTCCAAAATCTTATCGTAAGGATAATTCCACCGTATTGACCATTTTAAATGATGAAAAATTCCGATTACAATCGGTTGAAAAATTATCAAAGGCGGTTCAAGTTGATACTCAAATTGGTGACGATCAACCTGATGTTGGTTATGCACCTGAATTATGGATTCAATTTAAAGATTTCCATAAATATTTAGAAGAAACATTCCCTGTGATTTATGACAATTTAGAAGTTGAATATGTCAATACTTATGGTTTAATTTATACTTGGAAGGGGATTAATACTGCCTTAAAACCTGTTTTATTAACTGCTCATCAAGATGTTGTTCCTGTTCAAAAGGATACTCTTGATGATTGGACTTATCCCCCATTCTCGGGTCATTATGATGGGAAATACATTTATGGTAGAGGATCTTCTGATTGTAAGAATGTTTTAACTGCCATTCTTGAATCCATTGAATTATTAATTCTGAAGGGATTTACTCCATCTAGAACTGTGATTGCTGCATTTGGATTTGATGAGGAATCTTCAGGAAGAAGAGGAGCATATAATATTGGTAAACATTTAGAAAAGAAATTAGGTAAGGATTCAATTTATGCAATTATTGATGAAGGACCAGGTTTAACTATAGATATAGTCACTGGACAAATCATTGCCTCTCCTGCTACGGGTGAAAAGGGGTATACTGATATTATTGTTGAATTGACTACTCCAGGAGGTCATTCTTCTGTTCCTCCTGATCATACATCAATTGGGATAATTTCTGAATTGGCATATTTTATTGAACAAGATCAATATAGTCCAATTTTATCGGATAAAAATCCTCTTTTACAATATTTACAATGTCTTGCTGTTAATAGTGATAAAATCCCCACTCTTACTAAGAAGACGATTTTAAGAGCTGGATTTGATAAATTTGCTAATACAAAAATTGTTGAATTTTTATCAAAGAATCCAGTATCCAAATATTTAATTCAAACATCTCAAGCTCTTGATATTATAAAAGGAGGTGAAAAGGCAAATGCATTACCTGAAAATGTGAAATTAACAGTTAATCATAGAATTAGTGTTGAAACTCCTCTGAGTGAAATTCATAAACATTTTACTGATCGAGTCATTGAAGTTGCTAAAAGACATGGATTAAGTGTTATTAGTTTTGGTGAAGAAGTTCATAAAGGAGATGGGAAATCAGGAACATTTATAGTTTCATCGAATCAATTCTTAGAATCAGCTCCTGTTTCACCTGCCAATGATACAGTTTGGAAATACCTTGCTGCTACTACAAGACATGTCTTTGAAGATAATGTATTTACTAATTTAACTTATCCAATTATTGTGACTCCAGTTGTTATGCCAGCCAATACTGATACAAGACATTATTGGGGATTGACGAGAAATATCTATAGATATTCTCCATTCTTTACTGCTGATTTGATTAAAGATAGTCATATTCATAGTGTTAATGAGATGGTTAATGTTGATTCCCATTTACAATTACTTGCCTTTTTCTATGAATACATTCAAAATATTGATTCTTCTAAAGCTGACAATTGATTTTTATAAATTACCTTTTTCTTATTTTAAATAATGTTATGTTTATTTTTTTTATATATATAGATATATAAAAGACGGTTTAACCTATTATTAACTTCCGTTAATAATTATAATAATAATAATAAAAAAAATTATATGAAACTAAAAATACAGAAATATGTGATGTGATGATTGTGATTGATAATTAATGATTCTATGTATTGATCATGAATGGATGGAGTGGTAAATAATACCAAAGTTGATTGACTCATAAATTGTTGAAAATGTCAAATTATCATTCATTAGTAATTAGGAATGATGACATATATATATGAAAATATATTTTTCAAAGTATCAAAAGTGAACGAGTAAATGGAAATGGATTGGATGTTATGAAATTCGACTCAACTTAGTTTATTTCTTTCTTTTCCAAAGGATTATATCTTAAGAATTTTTCAATTAAATCGACGTGAGTTAAAACCATTCTTCTACAACAATATCTTTTCAACTCTAACCTGTTTAAGGCATCACCTTCAGTCATGGCATGATCTTGTAAACATTCCAAGTAGGCTTCCCACTTATCACCGACGACCTTACCGCAAGAAAAGCAACGAATAGGTATAATCATAGTTACCTTACTAAAGCTCCTTGCAATACTTTGATTCATCAAAGAGGGTTTCATCAATATGAAGAGAAAAAAAAAAATTGTAAATTGTGTGATGAAAAGAAAAGGTCGTGTGTAAAGTGTACAATTTTTTTTCTCTTCCTAGCGGTATGGATGTTTTCATGTTATTTTGGCAACACTTTTTTAAATTCCTTGTTTCTTATTTATTCAAATCAATCAATCAGCTCCATTATATTTTGTTGACTAATCATTCAGAAATATTAATTAATTATTTATCATTTTCATTTTGGGATTCGACCATTGAACCCTTGAATAAACGTAGTGAATATCTTCTATATTGTTTATCTTTGTACATTGAAGAAATTTACTATAAACCTACCATCAAACCACAGTCATGTCAACCTATAGAGATCCTGAAACTCCAGAACATATAATATTAACCAACTAATGGTTGTATATGTTTATTGGATTTATTTGCTACTACCCTATCACTATCTGGGAATTATAAAATAAAATAAGGGCTTTTTTTAATTTACCTTTAAATTTATTACTATCATTGCCCGTTTAATTCATTATAATATAATACATATAATATATTCACCTGTTTACTCCAGCATCATATAATATATATCTAATATAAAACGTAGTTATAAAAGAACTAACATATATATATATATATATATATGCGGTATGAATATTTTTTGATTTTTGGTGTGATAGCGGTTATACTAGAGAGTAATATTATACCAATAGAATTTGGCAGCATTTTTTTAAATTTAAATTCCTTGTTTCTTATTTCTTTTCCTTTTTATGACACCAACTATAAGTTCCATTTTCCACACTAACGTCCCGAAACTATTTAGTTATAATTTCCCCTAACTTATCTCTGTCCTCCAGTTTTTTCGTCATGGCGTCAACACCTACTTATTTCCAAATTAATCCCGAACACTTGGACCAAATAATTGACAAATCAGCCGCCAAGTGCTCAATCATAGTGGTTAAACAACTCTACAATATAACCGTAAAGGCTATAAAGGACACTCCTGCAAACGTTGCACGTCTCTGGGACTTTTTGGACTATTGGTCAATATTATCAATGCCGCTTGGTACCATTTTTTGTTTACTTATGTGGATCTTCCTATTCGATAAAGAGTGGAAATGGCTTCCAACTAATTGGTCATTTAAGTGTATCAAATTTTGGGAGAGACCTGGTTGGATCAAGTTTTGGGAAAAGGAACCTGGAAATGAAGCTACAACTGATGATTCAAAGGGGAGTTGGTTTAAATTCTTTGGGAAAAAGAAAATAATTCAGAATGATAATCTTGATGGAGGATTACCGATTTTTAATGATAAGACTCAACTGCAAAGTGATATTCCGTTGAAAAATTTGAACTTGAAACAATCAGAATCAGAATCATCCTTAATAGACAGTGTGAATAAACAACCACCAATCGTGATTCATGTCAGTAACTATAATCATCCAGAATCACCTATAGTGATTCATTTAAATTACTTCAATCAGTCAGAATCTTCCTTAATCGATAGTATTAATAAACAACCACAAACTATGGTGGTACCTAACGAATCTTCCTTAATCAATAGTATTAATCAACAACAACCACAACAAACTATAGTGGTTCATTACTTTATTAATAAGACTCAACTGCAAAGTGTGTCTAATGATCTTGATGCTTCATCTCAATCTAATCATACAACCAATCAACAATATAGGAATGTATCACCTACAAATCATCATCCAGTTGAAGGCTCATCTTCTGATCAACAAAATATCAAGCCCAAGAATATGTCTAAACCTTTATCAAACAGATTGAGATCGATATCTAAAAAGCTGAAAACTATTCACGACTACTAAAAAGAAGGCGACAATGAAGATGTTTGATATTTGATGGCCTCAATAATAACAGCATCCTCAAGATTCAGACGAATTTGATAACTATATAGTTTTCCCATTATTATCTAATTGTTTATCTCTTTCTCTCTAATAATATGCGGTGTGGATGTTATATAAAAAATCCGAATCATATTTCCCAATTAGGCAAGTCTTAATTCCTGTCTGTAATATTTTCAATTTAATATTCTAAAAATTTGATATACATCTCTTTATGATCTCTTGCAAGAATGCTATTTTCATCATCGATGTCTAATGTTGTACTATGTTGGCTGATAGTTTCTTGATCAAATTTATAGTAGTAATTGCTCACTGTATCAGTATTGTTATTTACTGAAGTATCACCAATAGTATAGCAGCTCGGAGCTATTGCTACATCCAACTCTGTAATATTGGGGCATAAATTTATAGTAAAGTAGAACCATGACCTCTGAGTCTCCATATCACAACAGTAGAAAGTATGTTTCCAAAGTCGATCAAACCTTAACTTGTCAGTAAGACCTCTTAATCTTATCTTTGGTCCTAAATATAATTCTTCAAGGTTTGGATCTAACCATTCATATTTGATAACAGGGAAACTCTGTATCAACTTATCATACTTCATTATTAATCCTTCCGGTATGGAATTGGTATCAAATCTAAAACTAATCCAGTTGAACTCACAAAGTAACAGAGTTGGTAAAACAAAATTGGCTGCAATACTTTCATCAAAGTTTCGATAAATAAAAAGTGAAAGCTTTAACTTGTATTTTCTATAATCAAGCAATTTTGTTAATAAAGGAATCATACCTCTTCCATCATCATCTTTCGCAAGAATAAATTGTAATGTAATTTTGTGTTCGATAGTTTTATCAAATCTATGAAAATTATCAAAATAACTTGCCAGAGTCATATGATATGGATTAAACTGTTTCCAGTTAGGTGCTTCATGTACTAATAGATTACCTGGTATTTCAGTACAATACTCCATAGTCTCACCTTCTGGCATTGTATAGACTAGAATTCTCACGGGATTGTCTTTGCCTCCCAAGTTAAATTGTTTGCTTTCAATTCCCATAATAAAAGTATTATTATTATTAATTTTTATACTTTTAAGTGGGTTTAGTCTTATTCTTAATACATTATAACGTTTTAATTCATCCTTTTTTAAATCATGACTCCAAAGTTTAGGAAAGTCCAAAGAATATTCATTATACATTATTTTTAATTTTTCTCCTAAATGTAATTCTTCAAGGGTCGAATCTAACCATCCAAGACTAATAATAGGATAAAACTTTGTAAACATTTTATAATCTGTTGATTTACTTCTTGTTATTTTATTAGTATCAAATACAAATTTTATCCATTTGAATTTTGAAAGCAATCGAATTGGTAGAGCAAAATTGCTAGCAACACCCTCTTCAAAGTTTCGATAAATATAAAGCGAAAGCTTTATATTGTGACTTCTGTAATCAAGTAATCTGGTTAATAAAGGAATCATACCTTTACCATCATCATCTTTACCAAGATTGAAATGTAATATGATATTACGTTGCTCTAGCTCGTCAAATCTATGTAAATTATCAAAGAAAATCCTCAGGGTCTTTTCATAAGGTTGTGATTGGGTATCCATTTGATTATAATGAATTAATATATGACCACTTGATGGCTTTTTGGTATCATTATCCATAACCTCGTCTTTTGACATTGTACTAACTTGAAGTATTAAGGGCTCGGAAGAAATTAAACTTTTCAACAAGTTAAAGTTTTCAGTGGAAAGCCAATTCTTTACATCTTCGCTGTGCTTGGCTAGATTCTTTGCTAGTTTACTTTTGGGACTCATCTCTTGTTTGGTGGAATGAAGAATATTAGAATGCTAAATGAAATGATAAATGAATGAATGAAAAAAATTATATTTTTCAAAGCATAACATCACCTTTTTCTATTCCTTCCATTTTTATTTTACTTGCAATTATCATCATATTGCGGTACAATGACTTCTGTTATAACCACTAAATCACCATTTACTTTTAGTCTATAATTTATTTGACTATATATCTATCTGATACCAAGAGTCAAGGTATATTTTTCTTCTCATACATCAAAGAGTAAACTCTTTATCGTCATAAGTAGACATCATTTGCTCATATCCCCATAATAGATGTGGGCTACCATATGGGCAGACAAAAATGGTCACGTGAAAAACTCATCGATGAAAAAAAATATTTCAGAATTTTTTCCTTATAGGTGAAAAAGCATATAGTATAGTTTTATAAAGAGAAGACAGTTGGTCAATTAGATATCACTATCACCACTAGACAAATGACTACTTCCTCGACAGACTGGTCATCATCCATGGTGACGGGAGGGAAACCAGCTTTTCTTCCCAACTCGTCGTCATCTGCATCGGTCTTTTCTAACGATGGCCGATTTAACATCGTAACTTTAACCCATCAAATCAGAGTATATTTCATTTCAACTCGTCAATGCATAAAATCAATAGATATTGATCTCACAGAATTGTCAGATATAAAACTAGACGTGGCAAACCCAAGCCATGTGTTATTGTTCAAGTCAAGTGGAGAAGTCATCACGGTCAACTGGAAAGATAAAGTATCTCAACCTATAATATCAACCATTAAATTAGAACTTGCATTTTCCATATTATCTATCATTTCTATTAGAGGAGACTCATACTATATCATATCTGGTAAAAAGGATAAGAGAACGACAGGTACTCCTCATACACGTTTCATTCAAAAAATTAATAGAGAAACTTCAGAAATTGTTCAAATAACTGAAATCAGTGATACTACTAAATTTGGAGTTTCCCTGGATAATACCAAAGTTGGATTTGTACGTAGTGATCATGAAGTCGTCTTAGTAGACTTGGCAAGCTATTATAAACATTCAAAGAATGGTGACATAGATGAAGCACTTGATTCTTTGTCTGTTGAACTGATAAAATTCACCTTCAAATCTCCAATAACATCATTAGCCATTTCAAATGATTCAACCATAGCATTAGGTAGTTTATCAGGTACAATTCAGATATTATATGGTGGTTTGGTTACTGAAAAACCCCAAAGATTACTCAAATGGCATATTGATCAAGTTAAAAGTTTACAATTTACTCCCGATAATGCTTATTTGTTATCAGGTGGTCTAGAAAAAGTATTAGTATTTTGGCAATTGGAAACTGATAATACACAATTTTTACCAAGATTGAATGGTACCATTGAAAAGATTTCTCTTGATAATAATAAAAGTGAGTATTATTCATTATTTTTAAATGTTTCTACCTCAAAGCTTAATGATGAGAATTCAAATGATGAAGACAATTATGAAATTTTAATAATATCATCAGTTGATTTAGTATCTAGATTATCAGTTAATTCCATAAGACCAAAATTTGCCAATAATTTGAAATCTACTTTAGCCAAATCCAAAAAGAAATATTTAAAGTCTCCCTTTGATATTACCAAATTAAGACACGACTATTCGACCGTATTTGAAGTCCATCCTAAAACCAAGAATATTTATTTCCCTAATGAGGCAGTCATTCAAGCATTTGATATTTTGAAAAATGAACAAACCTTTATCCAAAATGCAGCTCCAGTATCAGCTACTGGGAAAGTTAGATCTGAAGTTAAAATCTTAGATCCCAATGTTTCATTGATTTCATTTACTCAAGATGGGGAATGGATGTGTACGTTTGATAGTGTCTCGAATTCAGAGGTTGATAATCTATTATCTAAACATGATAAACAACATGCATTAAAATTTTGGAAATTTATAGAATCATCCACCAGTACTACTGGCAACTCAAATAAATCCGAAACCAATTCATTAAATAATAAAACTGGTCATTGGGAATTATCAACCAAAATAATAGATCCTCATGGAAATTCAAATTCTATTTTATCAATAAAACAAGCTCCTTCATCATACTTTAATGGTTTAGCATTTTTAACTGCCGATAGTAAGGGGGGGTTGAGAGTTTGGAGACCAAGAATTCCTAAGGAAATTTATCTGACTTTCAAAAACGGTAGTACTAGACAACAACAAACAGCATGGACTTTAAGAAAATCAAGACCTAGTGGGGCTGTTGTTTCAGATGCAGTCGATGTGTGTTGGTCCGAAGACAGTTCCATTATAATACTTGCTCATGAGTGTACCATTACGACTATAGATGCTCAAACTTTTGAAGATCATCCAGAAGATGTGTTTAATATCCCATCACTTTCAGGATCAAGGATCAGATCATTATCCATAGTGGACAATAATTTAATAGTATTATCTAAAACTAGAATCACATCGTTTAATTTACTTTCTGGTGAACTTAATGAATTGGTTGCTAAAGTTAATACAACTTTAGGTGGTAAGAATCTTATTACCATTGATCCAAGAAACAAGTTAATATGTTTGGTGGTCAACTTCTACAATAATGACTCATCTGATTTCAGTGTCAATTCGAAAGTATTGATATTTAAACCAAATCAATTGAAACCAATCTATTCCCAATATCATCCTCAAGGTATATCTGGAGTTCGTTACTTCAATTCATCATTCATATTTGTTGATTTGGACACCAGGGTAGGTGTTATCCAACCATCTTCAACTTCGCCATTTAGTCAAATCGACGACCAAGAAGGTGCCGAAAAGGATGATTTATCTAATGCCATGAATAACATGTTGATTGATGCTCAAGCCACAGCCGATATTATAAATGACCGTAGTGTGCCCGTCAATGGAAACACTCAAATTAAAAAAGATACCATTGATGAAAGTATGGACTTTAATAGAGTTATAGATACTCACACTTTCCAATCAATATTTGAGAATATTGAGGGAATAACTGTTGATTCCATATTTGATCGTATTACCAGAATACTAAAATAAATGGACGGTTTATTATTTTGAATAATAAAAATAGACAAAAAGTACATAGAATTTAAAATAAAATAAGAACTATCACGGTGTGTTACAATTATATTTAAATCCTATTGAAACTTGTTTAATAGTAGGATCTACACTAGTATTTTAGTATTAGTTTATTAAATAATATATATTATAAGTTATTTCACGGATTATGTACAAAATGGGGAACGAGATCACCCAATATCTAACTTCCCCAATTAAATATTGATTGATGTTTATTGTTGGTATTGTTGTTGTTAATGTTCTTATTCTTATCGGTGCCCAACTTACTTCTTTGAATAGCCAAAACACTTTCAATCTTACTCGAGGCATTTTCCAATAAATCTTTACGTTCTTGTAGTTCAATATGTTGCTTAATCTTTGGATCTTCCTTGGCAAATGTTTCAATCTCATCTTTTGATAAATTATTAAAGAATTTCATATCTAATTCACGAGGGAAATTATAATAGAAATCACTTAAAAGTTCAACATTAAGGAATAAAATCGAAGTGGATGTAACTTTTGAAGAAACGGCATCTAAGAAGATTTCGGGACATTGATATTTATTTTCCTTCTTTTTACACTTCTTTGAATTCTTAATGAATTGATATCTCATTTTAAGTAAGGATAATCGATCTTTTAAGAATATAGCTTCTTCTCCCCTTTTGATCAAAGTTGGTGAAAATCCTAATGTCTCTTGTGAATTGAAATCAATATCTTGTTGTTGTTGTTGTTTTAATTTTTCCAAATACGTGACAACTTGTTGTAATTTTCTACCTCCAACTTGCTTCTTTAAATTATTATAAACTTCGCCACATTGTCTAAGTTCTTCCTTAAGTAATCCAACAGCATTTTCTTTACTAGTATCCCATTCACGATCTTCAATTTCTATTTCATATTTGTAGGGTTTAATACAATTCTCAACCTGATCAGCTGTCGAAAAGAATTTCGAACTTAATACTGTCTTAGCAGCATCTTTAACTGCAGTTCTAGCCATAGGATGATTTCTTAATTGAGTATTATCCACCAAATTTTCAACCTCAGTCAATAAGGTATTGGTTACCAAATTCGTAGCCAATC
Source organism: Scheffersomyces ergatensis (assembly GCA_030575095.1). Taxonomy (NCBI): domain Eukaryota; kingdom Fungi; phylum Ascomycota; class Pichiomycetes; order Serinales; family Debaryomycetaceae; genus Scheffersomyces; species Scheffersomyces ergatensis. The sequence goes on along the minus strand of JAJMHX010000016.1, from coordinate 269,122 downwards.
TTCCAACTCCTAATTTGGTTAATGAACCAGTGGCCAAGTCCAATTTCTTATGCCAATAAAGATCGTCATCGATATTGACAATTTGGGATAATTCAGTTAAATCAGGCTCAATATTGATAGTTTTGGACTTTGTTAAAGAAAAGGGTTTATTCCAATATCTTTCTGCCAATAAATCCAATACTTTTTGGTCCAATTCATTTTTCAATAATGCTTTTAGTTCTCTTCTTGAGAAATTATGACTTAATTCCTTGGTGGCTAATTTCAACATATCGATATTATTTGCTAAATACATTTCGGGTGTTAAGGGACGATCATTGAATTGAACTTTGAATTGATAAGAGGTTTCTTCTAGTTCTTGTTGAATGGTATAATGAGTTGGAGCTAAAGAGGCAGCCATTGATTTTTCTAATACTTTCATTAATTTCCGTTTAAGATTTCTAGTTCCTGTAGTTGTACCTATGAATTCTGGTTTATTTTCTTTGAAATAATTATGTTCGAAATTTTGTTGTGCAATATAAGCTTGATAACCAGTAATAGCCTTTCTTGAAAACAAACCACTACCCGGTTTAGCAACTTTTGGAGCTTTAGTAATAACACCAACATAACCCATTTTAAGTGGATATTTTCTATTGGTTAAGATCCTGGTTGCTTGAATAGGATCAACCAAATCAACTTTAGTAACAACACCAATCGTCCTTTCACCTCTAGGGTCTGCAAGTCTTGAGGCTCTTAAAGCAGAAGAATTGGCCAAATCAACATCTGCGGCTGAAATGGCAAGGATGATATTAGGAGCCTCTAAATATTTATCACATAATTTTCTTATTTTTTGTTTCAATTCAAGAGGTTGATCAGCAGCTTCCACTTGAATATAACCAGGTAAATCAACAAGTGATAAGTCTGGAACACGGGGAGATTTGATTGTGATTTGGATAGGATCACTTGAAATACATTCCTGTTCCGGAACTGCCATATTCAAATCAAATAAAATCTTTTGGACTTGTTCGAAATCCGTGAGGTTATACATTTTCAAAGCAGGGAAATCAGCTACTTCAGCAGCTGATTCAGGACTATTGATTAAAGTCAATTCAATTGGTCTTCTAGTTACCATATTAGATCCCTTAGGTAAGAATTCATGGCCCACTATACTTTCCAATACCGATGACTTCCCGGAGGATTGTGATCCAATGACCACTATAGATGGTAATCTCAAACCGTCATGGTCAATGGAAGATAATAAGTTTCTGATTTCAATCATTTGACGAGTTAAATTAAGCATCTCATCACTTGTTTCATCATTTTCAAAATCAATATCATCCTCTTCATCATCTGGAACAAGAGTCTCGTCATCTTCATCTTCACCTTCTGTTTGTTCGTTTTCTTCTTCTTCATCATCGTCTTGAGTTAATCCTACGGCTGCAGCAGTCGTGGCACCTACTGCAGTTGCAGTATCACCACCACCACCTCCTCCTCCTCCATTACCTGATCCTGATCCTGATCCGGAGCCGGATCCATCGCCACTTGCCATTGATTTAAAAAAGTCTCCTGTTTTATCAAAGAAGTCTGTTATCGAAGCCATTTTATCTTGGGCATAAGTTGAAGCTTGTTCGGCCTTATAAGCAACATATGAACCACCAGCAGCTAAAGTGCCACCGACATAAGCAGGGATCTTGGTGACTTTCAATATGGTCTTGAAGAAGCTAATATTTCTCGTGAACATCAACTCATTATTGGGGTATTTAGCTGCAGATATATGTGATAAGGGTCGTAAGGTTGTAGTGAAAGGGGACGATGATGATGATGATGATGATGGTCTTATTGTATGATAAAGTGGTCTAGCTCTAATATTGCGGAGCAATATAGCTGAAGCTGAAGCTGCAGCAGTTGAGGATGAATTAATCTTGACGACCAGCGGAAGCATTCGTGATGCAGATGCAAACGTTAGTGGTCTTGAATACATCATCTCACTTACTATGATTGCATCAACATATAAATATTTATTAGATTTGTTAAAAAGTTGTATGATCTATTTTCCTCCCTGCCCTCTCTTTTTTTATTTACATTTTTTTTTTTGATGTTTACTGATGGCGATTTAAACATACAAACATACAAAAAAACTAGTTATATCATTAAGCTGGATATAAGAAAGTTATATTATTCATGCATATCAAACAGATTATCTTGATTGAAGTAGTAGAGTTTAAAAAAACAAAAAAATAATAATGGAATTAAATCCAAACCTGAAAATGCCCCCTGCCAGAATTGAACTAGCGACCTTTGCATTACAAGTGCAACGCTCTACCACTAAGCTAAAGGGGCGAATTTTCAATAACTTTTGAATTTATAGCCTCTTTAAATTACAATACTCACGTGATTTAGCCATGCACGACCTTGAATTTGAGGGCACATTTTAGATAAAGAGATAAGACCATTGGGGGATCATCCAGTATTAAAATAATGAATAACTGTGGACTTTTAACTTTAAACAAAGGTTATATATATATCCGTTATGACATTAGAGTCGATGATGTAGTTGTTGTCAGTTGGAAAGTTCGAGATACATAATCTGGACAATAATAGACTAAAATAATGGATAATAATGGTGTTATCTTACATGTCATGGCCCAGCCTGGCCCCACAGTACGTCTTACTAAGATAAGTGAGTTTCTGTATAAGTCATTCAAGTAGAGGAAACCAAACATTTATTTGTAAAAGCGCAAAAGAGTATTATTTACGTAAAAAGTAAGTCAACTATTGTTAATAAATTGAAAGATTTTTTGATTGTAAGATTCCGACATACCACAATGATAGTTTTTTTAATAAAATATGAAATTTTCGAATCAAAGTTAGCGTAAATAACACGCAAATTAATAGCAACCAATAATCAATCTTTAACTATAGAATATTACAGGTCATAGGATGATATTTTATGATATTAACTATGACGATGATGATGATGATGTTATTGTTGTTGATATTCATCAGTTAACCTAGTAGTAGTTCTCATAGTAGTATAAAAAGTTATTACTGATAACAGTAAATTTTTTATTTTTATTGAGCGGGGGACGATCGATCAGCCGAGTCAACCATATGAAAATTATGAGATGGCTGATGATTTATAATTATAAAATTCTAGTACTTGGATTTCATATACTTCTTCTTCTTCTTCTTGTTGTTGATCTTCCTCCTCTTGATCTTCTTGTTCTTGCTCATCCTTATTAGTGGCATCTACTTCACTGCAAGTGTTACGCTCCTGTCCATCTTCAGTAGTAGCCACAACAATCATTGTCAATTTTCTATTGTTAGTATCAGCCTTGCTACCACCTTCTGCTGCCACCTTCTGCTGCCACTACTTTCTAACCAAAACCAAATGATTGTTTAACATTTTGAACATACTACTAATACTTCAATAATATACCACACCATTCTTCCACGTTGAAAATATTTACTTACTATTTATTATCTCGATACTGCTTGTTTCAGTCAAACATCGTGTTTATCAAATTTTTTTGTTGATCTATTTATTTGTGTGTTTTTAATATTCCTTTTAATTCCATCAATATCCGACCGTTTCATTCTACATTAGAATCATATTTCTCTTTACTAGGGACGAACGTAAGTCAAATAGAGGGTTTCTTTTTTTTCTTCATTTCATCATTGTTCATTTTCATTCCATAACATTTCCATTCATTTCTCGTTTTCAATTCGTTTTATGTAAAACCACCAGTTTATTTATTTATTTATTATACTTAACTTATTTATTATACTTCTTTATTTATTTATTCATTCATTCATCAAAGTCATTATTTATTTATTCATCATTATCTTTTATTTATTGTGTATAATACTATTTTAATTTCATCATGATCCAGTTCATTCCTCCCTCAGCTGCGTTGAAACAAATTCATAATCAACAGTTTTTAACATCTCCCATTATCGAAGTTTCTACGGAACAATTACCTCCCTACAATCACAGCCATAGCAACAATAATAATATCAATAACAATAATAATAAAAATAAACTTACAATGACTTCAAGTGCTGGTACTACTACGTCAAAGAAAATACGAATCAACAAGAAGGAATTAATTGCATTTATCAACAAGAAAATCATCAAGTTTCAACAGAATAAGAAAAAAGTCATGCAGAAGGTAAAACAAGAGGTTGATAAACATAAAAAATTCAAGAAACTTAATCATTCAATCATAACCGCCACTCCAACGGTTGATGATTTAGATTATTATACTGAAATAGTCACGTTTGTTGAGAAATTCAAACTTGAACCTCCAACTAATGATACAGACTCTAAATTAAGATTTATAACTCCGTCTCAAACTCCATTACTTACACCATCACCGGAATTATCAACAATGTCACCTCCTATCCCATCTCCTTCATCCCCTCCAACTACAGCAGCTATAGCTACAACAAATGATTTGGTTCTCTTGCCTCCGTATGATCATTATACCACTTCAACTTATCATGATAAACCAATTAGTAATCCTTTACCCACCACCATCAAGTATAAATCTCAACTAAATCAATTATTATTATCTCAATCACAACAATCTCAATCACTTTCTACCTCGTCGATTGGTGAACTTTTATCTTACCCGTCATCTCCTCAACCTAATATACTTGTACAACCACCGCCACCATTGCCTCCTTTACAACCATATATCAGTCTTAATCAATATATCACACTTGAAAATAATCAATTCCTCAACTTTTACATGGTGAGATTACATGATAAATCTCATAAAGTCTACGATTTTGAACCTCTCCAATATGAATTGCATCTCATTACGAAATTTACCAATGAATTCGATGCGTGGTTCCTAGTTGTCCGACTCTTCATAGTGGCTTTATTTGCCATCATGATCTTTGTTCATTTCTCATAGCTTTAAGGACACTTTCTATTTTAATTATGGTCATTTACTAGTTACTAAATACACACACATTTATTTCTTTTTCTTTTTCTTTTTTTTTTTATTAATTTTGGAGCCAATTTTGGTAGCGCGGGTATTTCCCGAGCATTTTGAGAGGCAAGTCCGCTCATTTCCGTAAAGCCATGTATGCCCGCGATTTTTTTAAGGAAATAGAAGGTGTAACCCCGTCAAGGCTTTAACGAAACCATTTAATGATCATTGCATGGAGTTAACCATTACAATAAAAATATATCAAGTCTTTAACTTGTAAATGTATATAAGTTGGATGGAAAGTCCATTAAAAAACGAAGTACGATGTTTATACAGCAGTACAATCATAAATAAATAAATAAAAAGTATTCGAGATGTCAACATTAAGTTCAAAATCAAGTCGCAATAGTAAATTGCCTGAGGCACTAGAAAGTCAAGACAAATATAAGGATGAAGTATTCATTGAGAGTAATGCTGGTGATGGGACAAGAAGAGAAGATCAATACCTTAAGGGATATAAATTATTCGTGTGTATTTTTTCATTGTTGCTTACCATGTTTTTAACAGCCATTGATCAAACTATAGTGGTGACGATTCTTTCTCAAATTGGGAATGAATTCAATGGATTTGCCCAGATTAATTGGTTAAGTTCGGGGTTCTTACTTTCTGTGGCCGTTCTTACTACTACTTGGGGGAAATTATCAATCATAATAGGTAGGAAGACTGCCCTTAGTATAGCTATTGTCCTCTTTGAAGCTGGATCCTTGTTATGTGCCTTGTCCACCAATATGAATATGTTGATTGGGGGTAGAGTCTTAGCTGGGGTTGGTGGTGGTGGTATACAATCTTTGGTTTTCGTTGTCATTAGTGAAATCATCCCTATTCAATTTAGAAACTTAGGAATGATCTTATTCTCACTTACATTCTCAACTGCTTCTGTTATTGGTCCTTTGATTGGTGGTGCTCTTTCCAAAATCAACTGGAGATGGTGTTTCTATATCAATTTACCAATTGGTGGGGTTGCCTTCATCTTTTTACAATGGGCATTCAGACCTCCTCGTCCTAAGGGGAAACTTTTACCCAAATTAAAAACACTTGATTATATCGGAACTCTTTTAATTTGTGGATCCAGTGTTCTTCTTTTATTAGCCTTAAGTTTTGGTTCGTCCGGTCAATTTAAGTGGGATTCAGCAGCTGTTATTTGCAGTTTTATCTTTGGTGGAGTCTTTACTATATTGTTTTGTATTTGGAATTTTAAATATTCCAAATATCCATTAATTGCACCTGATATTGTTAAAATTATTCAATGCGATGCCTCTGTATTGGTTGGTACGGCAATGTATGGTTATCTTATGGTAAACCAATTATATTTATCTATTTATTTCCAAGTTATTCATGGATTAGATGGTTGGCATTCAGGTTTACATTTATTACCTATGATTATTGCCTCTGTTATTACTTCCATAACTATTGGGTTATTATATCAAAAGTTTAAGATTGTTAAACCATTTTCAATTTTGGCTGCTGCTTGTGGTACTGTTGGGAATGGGATACTTAGTTTATTGACGGTGAATTCAAGCTTGGGTCAAATCATTGGATTTTTGATCTTACCTGGTGTTTCAACGGGGATGCAAATGCAATCATGTACTATGTTAGCTCAATTGGCTCTTCCTAAGACTGATGGTAGTACAATTATGGGTACAACTTTTTTCAATTTTGGTAGAGCAATGGGTGGAGCAATTGGTGCTGATTTGGCTACATTGACTTATAATGAATCACTTCAAAGATATTTGGCTTCTGCTTTGAAAACAGCAACACCAACAGTGTTAGCTGAATTAAGTACAGTTAATATTAGTACTATTTTGGTAAACACTTCTCTTATCAAGACATTGACTCCAGAAACTCAATTATTTATTAAGGATCAAGTTATGAAAGCTATAAGGAATTCTTTCCATTTGGGAGCGGGATTGGCAGGATTATGTCTTCTTGCTGCCTTGTTTCAAACTAATAGAAGAATACCCAACAAGAGTAGAGGTAATGATCCAGTTGAGAATGAACTGGAAACTAAAGAACCTGAAGAAGCTCCTGAAGTTGAAAAGTCATCTGAAGAACCATCTGATAATACCACTGGTGAGAATCTTTCTTCATAATACCTTCTTCCTTCTGCATTTTATTTATTTAATTAATTACAAAACTTTGCATTTTAATATAGAATTATAGTTATTTGATATATAATTAGTCATATACAATTGTTAATAGAAACTTAATAGTAAAAATCATTGTAAAGGCAAAAATATTCGCAACCCACTCAAAAAAGATAAGAAATTCAATAAATTTATTGTAAAGCTTCAATTCCTTTAACAACTTCTGGTAAGGCTGCCAATTGGTTATACCACTTACCGTAGTATTCGAATTGGTTAATATCAATGTCAACTCTGGCTAAAGATCTGGCCCATCCAAAAATAGAAAAATCCGTGATAGAATAATGAGAACCAACAAAAAATAATCCATTGGCAGAATTTCTACGAAGGATTTCATCCAAAACACCAGAAATTCGAAGCACATCGGTATGATAACGATCGATGGCGTAAGGAATCTTCTCTGGAAGTCGGCTAAAGTGTCCCAACTGGCCCAGAATGGGTCCTTGCTCAGCCACAGAATATACTAAATACTCCAATTGCTTGTAATATTCAATTGTACCATACTTGTATGAAAATTTATGATCTTTATCATATGTGTCGGCAAGATACTGTAAAATTGCAGCAGTTTGACTGATAGTAACACCGGTGCTGGAATCAACCAAGGTAGGTATTCTACCGTTGGGATTCAACTTAGTGAACCATTCTTCCTTTTGTTCATTGATTGAGAAGTTAAGTTTTTGATAATCATACTTCAAACCTAAAAATTCTAAAAAGATGGAAATTTTGATCCCATTTGGGGTAGCAGCGGAGTATAACTTTAAAGGAGCTATAGTTAGCAGTTAGTATTAGGTTCACAATGTATACCTCTACTGTCCAAATAGTAGTCAGGGATAATCCGTAAAGATTGCAAGATGTAATACATACCAGACATTCTATAGTTGATTGAAAATCGAGTTGAGTTATTCAATTAAATCTGTCAAAATGAAGATTCTTCGAGGAGTCGGGCGAACAAATGAGTTTAAATAGTTACTGGAAGGAGATTAACCAAAATCAGCAATTATTTCAACAAATTTGAAAATTGAAATGAATTTATAATCGAGCCACAGTGTATACGAAATTATGAGATTCAATTAAGTAATTGAAACAAATTGTATAATTTGATTGGATTGTCGGATTTTTTGAATTTTTGACAAACTTTGGGATCTATGTTAAACCTGAAAATGTTTCAATTGAATTAAGTTAGATATACTTGAAAGGAATCGATTCAATTGAACTTGAATGTTAATAAAAGTTTATTGGTAATGATTACAAATAATTTCTTACTTTTATTATGGGGAAGCTTACATAAGCTCTAGCCATATTCATTTAGTAGCAATTTTTTGCCAACTATTATTTTGCTACCTTTCTTCATTATCCACCAACTCTGACCTATATCAATAGATTCTCCTAATCGAACATTTACACCCAGTACCACTTCTAATTGCTTCGTTGCCCTAACTACATTTACTCTTTGTTTTTCTATTTGTTCTCAATGTCTCTCTGTTCAAAGCATAAACTACCAGCTCTAATATGATTATGATATCGTGATTTATAAATTAAATTAGTACATAAAATAAGTAAGTAAAATAAATAAATAAGTGAATAAATAAATAATTAAAAGTGATTAAATAAATAAGTAGAATAAATAGTTATAATGAATAGAACAAAAGTAGTAAATATGAAGTATAATAAATAGATCGAATAAAAACACACGTAAAAGAAAGAAAGAACGAAAAGAAGAGGGAAAATCCATGAGTTACCAGAACTATGAAAGAATTCTTGATTCATTATCAACAAGGAATTTTCTGATTTGTGCCAAGCTTCCACCTAATTTCTTAAAGATTGATACTTTAATATTGGAATCATATAAATTATTCATGACTATTTCACCAATTTTCAAAATGTATAATGTCTTCTCTAAATTATTATTATTATTGCCCATATCAATCTCATGACCTCCATTATTGAACAAATATAAATTAGTAAAATCTTGTTCCAACTTGATATTATTATTAGGATTGTTATGATTCATTTGAAACTTCAATTTTAAAAAGTTTTCAATCTTATCTAATAATTTCAAAACCATACTAAACCGATGATTTAATTCAAATAATAAATCAGTTGAATTATTATTATTATTGGCACCATAGGTTGTTGAATTATTAGCATTGTTTTTTCTTAATATATAAATCGAGAATACAGATAAGATTGTAAACACATGGAATAACATTTGTGATAAGATTGAATTCGTACTATTATCGAATTCTTCATGGATTCTTAAATGAATAAATTTTTCAAAATTAGCCAAAGTATTTTCCTTATCACCCAAATTGGCTTGAACAGATTTATCTTCAATTAATAAACTATTAAATTCATGAGGTGATGATTGTGTATGAACTTGACTAGGGGATTGTTGGAAAACTCCAGCAGTATTATTTAAAAATCCAAAATCAGTACTGAAAATAGAACCTGCCAGTTCACCATTATCATCATTCATATTATTTATAGGAGAACTAACATCTTCTGATTTAAACAACACCAACTTCATAATCATTAAACAACAATCAATGACTTTCAAATAATCATTATCATTAACAGGAGCATTTGGATTATTTGGATTATTATCAATTAAAAATTTATTGAAATTTTTCGTCAATTCATCGAAATTTCTTAACCAACTTTGTTCTTTAACTAATTTGAAATCCATTAATGATGAAATCTTGACGAAATTAACAAGTAAGGCATAATCTAATCTTTCAAAATCTTGAGGTTGTAGTTTGGTAGTATTTGTAGTTGGAATGAATTTTGTTAAATCATCCAAGATTGTATATATATCAATGTTTTTCATCTCTTGATATTGTTTGATTTCAAATAATCCATGAACTATACAAATAAACCCATACTTACTCAATTGATTCAAATCCTTAATGGTGGTTGGTGAAAGACTACTACCTTTAGTCAAACTTAACAATAAATCCTTATAAATAATCTTCTCACCATTATTCAAAAAACTATCAATAGAATTAATTGGATTCTTTTGACTAAATTCTTGAAATTCTTGGAAATTCTTAAAGTTCCACAAGGCTTCATTAGCTTGGTTTGGAATTAATAAATTATTTAAATCATTAATACTTAATGTTAATGGGACATTATACATCATCAATAAGAAATTGGTTAATCGATAAATCATAAACACAATACGGATTTGTGATTGAATATTAATATTATTTTTGAATTTCAATTCATCATTAAACGTATTAGGGAATAAACTGCCATTATTACTTGTTGTTGTATTACCATTATTTTCAGTATCATTAGCATTGGTTTTATCACCATTGTTCTTTTTGTTATCATTTTTATTATTCTTATTAGTTTTGGTATTATTATTCTTACCGGGAGTCGTAGCATGAATACTTGAATTCAACTTGTTAAATATTTCTTCATCTTCACCATTTATGGAAAACAAAATGACCCTATTACTCTTGATTGAAGTCTTGACCAATGAATTCAAGGCATTCAATTGACGAATAACAATATAGACATTATTTTCATTATCAGAAAATAAGCCATAAATGACAGATAAAGTTAAAGATTGAATCAACCATAATGGATTAATAGTTGAATTTGAATCTTTATCCTTTTTACCATCTTCTCCACCACCACCACCAACAGAATTCTTTCTACTTTCAAGATAAATATGAATGGTTCTTCGAGAGGCTTCATAAAGATGTTCAGAATCATTTTTATTATTGGAAAACAAAGCACCAATAGTAGCAATCAACAAGGGTAAACAAACTCGAGAACTTTCATTACTCAAATCTTCATTAGCAGTCATATTCATCACTTCATATTCATTCAATTTTGATATATGAATAAAGGGGAAATGAGTCAAAAATGTCTTTATAAATGTCGACAAATAAAATTCCAACTTTTCATTGGTGGGGATAGTTGGAGTCATGATCCCACTGATAGGATATTTAGCCAAGGATTTATTAATCATATGTCTAATATTATTGGTGAATAATTTATTCTTCGAGAAATTATCCAACTTGTACTTGGACTTCCAACCACCACCTGATGTTTTCTGTGGGAGTAATTGCTGTTGTTGTTGAAGTTGCAATTGATGTTGTTGTTGTTGTTGTTGTTGTTGTTGATGATGATGTTGTTGTTGTTGAAGTTGTTGCAACTGTTGTTGTTGAAAAATCTGTTGGATATGTTGTTGGGGAGGAGGCACGCCAATTTGTTGAAGCGAAGGTTGATTAAATTGCTGATTAAACTGATTGAATTGATTAAATTGTTGTTGTTGTTGTTGAGATTGTGTTTGAGGAATTCCAAATGTTTGACTAGCATCAACCAATGAACTTTCAATATTCAATAATTGAGAATGATCCAACGTATTTAAATCAATCAACAAATTGGTAGCGGAAGATGGACCACCAACACCGGTAGTAGTCGTGACTGCATTGGGAACAGAAGTAGCACCAGCAGTATAATGCAATGAAGGACTCAACATACTTGGTGATTGTGTTTCTATTCCTGATGAAGATGCTGATGGATTATCACCATAGAAGGAATACCCATTAGGCATGAATTTAGAATTAACATCGAATTCATGAGTCAATTCATCTATATCATTCAAGAAGTTAAGATCAAAGTTTGCTGGGTTGGAATGATTAGTATTGCTTGTACTTGGTTGATTCAATTTCGAATTGTTAAAGTCATCAGCTTCTTCCATCAATTCATCATCCTCTTGTTTAATAGGAGACAATGATTTGAAAGTATGCATTTGTTGTTGTTGTTGATGAGGTCCCAATGCAAGTTGTTGTTGTTGCTGTTGGTGTAATTGTTGTTGATGCTGTTGATGCAGAAGTTGCAGTTGTAGTTGTTGTTGATGATGTTGATTATGTTGATGATATTGTTCCAAACTACTTGTAATACCATCAAGACCTTTACTTGACAACATTGATTCCGGTATATCATAAAACGAATATCCAAAGTCATTGGGAGTTTCTTCAGCAGTTGTTGTAGGTATAGAAGAAGGAGTTGGACCTGGACCACCATTTTTATTAGCCTTAGCATTTTGTAATTCTTGATTTGTCATGGTGGCAGTTGGCATCATATAACTATTAATAGTTTCAAATGAATTCAAACTATTTAAACTATCAGCCTGCAAAAGACCCGTGGCAGTTGATGATGAAGATTTCTTATTATGATTATTATTATTATTTGTACCTAAGGAAAAAGATCCATGATGAGATACATTAACTGGAGGAGTTGGAATTGAATCATGATTTAAAGAAATTGAATTTTGTCGAGCCATATCTAAATCTGGCATGGTTGATAAATTATTTAACCAATTCATTTCATCATTCATACTTGAAGGTAATAATTGAGGAGTTGAGAATTCCACACTATCAGGATTTGGATATAAATCATTAAATTCAGGAATACTCATAGCATAATTTGCTCCTGATTGAGCTGAAAAGGAGGCACCTCTTCTATTTCTATTCATGATTTTCTTCCGATTATCAATAACTTGCCGTTGGAATGCCGCAGTGTTTGATGAAGTTGTTGTTGTTGTATTGGAGGTAGCAGTAGTAGATGATCTTCTAGTTGAATTGGCTGAAGGAGATGCCGAATTTTTCTTACTTATACTTGAAGACTTTGATATTTTTGATGCTTTAACATTGGCTTTTGATTTACCATTAATTAGAGGAGTAGGAGTTTGTTGTTGTTTTTGATGCAGTATGGGATTACCATTACTACCAAATGAATTAAGATTGAATTCGACATTTTCTTGTTTTATTTTAGATGATTTTGTATCAGAATTAGAATTATTATTATTATTATTATTATTATTATCATCTTCATTATCAATATTTTCATCATCATCTTCATCATCCTCTTCTTCTTCTTCATCATCATCATCGTCTAATTCACCATTAGTTGAATTTGAATTAGACATACTACCTGATCGTTTTATTGATTTTCTTCTTAATCTAGTAATAGCATCTGAACAACCCGCATGAAGTTTTTGAGCATGTCTTAATAATAAATCTCGCCTTGAGAATTTCCGTTGACATACACCACAACTAAATGGTTTTTCCTTAGTATGAGATCTTTCATGTCTTCTTAAATGTTCTAATCTTGCAAAGGCTCGTGTACAAACTTGACAAACAAATAATCGAGGTTTACCCAGGGGAGTAGTTCCATAGGCTGTTAATTCCAAGGGGATATTCTTTTTAGAAGGTTTTGTACCACCTGCACTAGTGGAATTATTGGATGAAGTACTATCAGAACGAGTGAGTGGTTGAGATTCTACCATGGTGATACCGGTATTATTATTATTATTATTATTGTAGTTATTATTATTATTGTTATTATTACTAATATTATTATTATTGCTGTTATTATTATTATTATTATTGTTGTTGTTGGTGCTATTGCTTAATGTATAATCCATAGGGAAACTAGACTGTAATTTTATTTGTGATATCATCTAGATTGAGGGTAATACTTGGTGGTACATACTATGAATAAAAATAAATATAGGTGGGTAAGTTGGGTGAGCAGGATGGATGGGATATATTAGTATTGGATTTGAATTGAAATGAAATGTATTGAATTGATTTGACCTAAGTTTAGGGTTAAGTCAAGTTAGGGGTCGGTTTGAATTGAATTGAAATGACCGATTTTATTATTGTCTAGACAGGGTCAATTAAAAGGGAAAGGAATGATTGACTAATCTATTTGTCTGATTGATTGATTGATTGATAGATAGATAGATGGGGGGCAACACCAGTACGCTGTTGATTGGAGTATGCTGTACTGATGGCAAAAGGAAAGGATATGTTATGATATGATACAAGTGGGATTGGAAGGATTGTTGTAAAAAAGACTGCTTTTTTGGCCCTTTCTTTTTCTATTTAATTTCGGGTTTGAACAGGAAAAAAAAAGACACTGAAAATTTTAAAAAGAACCAAAAAAAAAAAAAATTATGTTGTTAACTATGGTAAATGTACCAACAAACACAATAAGTACTGCGGTGTAGATGTAGATGCACACACTAAAAATAAAAATGTTAAATTTTGTGGGGGCGGGGAGAGAGGGATCTGTGAATTGTGTGTTGTGTGTGTGTGTTTTTTTTTTGGTGAGTTTGGCCGATGGGTTTGGTTGGTTAGGATGTTGGGTTTATCAACTATGAAATAGGGATACGACTTTCTAGATGGAAAGAGATTTGTATAATAATGGTATTGATACTGATAACTAACTATCTACATTTGTTGTTCTTTCCAAATGGTTTATAAATGAATGAAAATAATTTTTTAAAAATGTCTGTCTGTCGGGTGGAAAGTCAAAAAAAATTTTATCACCGCGGAGTCTTTTGTTTATAATAGACTAGGTAGTTTAAATTTATACTATCTAATTGGATGTGTTTGTGGTTAAGAACTATACAACAAAAAACAATAACACTATTAAAGGGGTTTGAAATAATGCATTTATTCTTCGGGTATGCCCTTGTGTGTATGTGTAGTTAATAATAATAAAGGGTGGTAAATCAAAGAGTTAATTGGTAGGGTTATTCTATACGATATGAGTGTTTTTACAGACACTCTCACATACTAATATTTTATTCTCTAAGGAAGAATCCCCGGATAGTTGGTTGGTTGGTTGGGATGACTAAGGCTTAAAACTGAATGAATACTAATGATGATTTGTATTGTCTTTTCATTAATATACAATGAATTAATAAAAGAAAAGAAAAGAAAAGAAATGAACGGACGGGTATATTTGAATGATTGTTTACGTATCCTCGGAGTTCGTTCTTTATTCAACTTTTAATTATTCAAATTTTATACTCCGTTATGTCAATTATTCATCAATAATAGCAAGATTGAAAAGTAAAAATGAAAATGATTGAAAAAGACAGTTTTTGTGGGGTAAGGGTGACCCTAAACTAAAATGAATTTTTTAAACTACTACACCCTTAACCTCCGGTAACAAATATCAAAAACACATCAATTATTCATCAATCATATAAGTAACTATTACATATTACCAGATATCCCGAACAGGAGAGACTGATGATCATCTACTAACCTATCTCTTTTTTTTTTGATTATCAATCTATTACCAAAACAATACTACCAATCAATCAAACCAAACCAATACCAATGTCAAAATCATGCTACTACAATTTTTTTAAATGCTATATTGCCTCCGACAGACAAAATATAATATAATTAAGTCGTGCCCAGGAGAGAGAGAAATTACCCCACCTTTTTTCCTATTTGGGATTTATTAGTCTTTTTTTTCTCTGTCAACTCATATTATAATTAATGAATGAAAAGATCAATTATCAACGTTCATTTCATCAGGTTCAACACTAGAATAATCCAAATAAACTATACTACAACCAAATATACCATTTTGGCTACTGTTGAAATAATAAATATTTGTTAAAAAAAGCAGAGCCATTCAATTCAATTCATGTTCACAACCATTAAATTGAAAAATTGTTTATTCATTTTCATTTTCATTTTCATTTTCATTTTCATTCCTCGATGAAATCGTCTAATATATTTTATTTTTAAATCAATAACTATAATTATGTTATAATTAACAGAGCGGTAACTCCCGATTAAGTAAAATCCAATTAAAGTAATCAATTGCGTTTTAATCTTTTTTTTTTTTTACCCATTTGTTTTACCCCATACTTTTATAGAGATATTGGAAAACATACTTGAACACATAATATAACAGAATCAAACAGTATACACTTATTGATTCTATTCTATTAATTAATTATTTATTTATTTAAAAAAACTTTTAATTTAATGACTTGTAACCAATTTCAATTTCAAATGTTTTTAAAAGATTAAGCCATTAAAAACTTTTAATTACCAGGTACCATAATATATAAGATACCGTCGTAAGGGGGAGGTTGCATAATTAATAATAATAATGAATACAGTACATACATTTAATATGTTAATAACCCCGAATGCCCCTCCATCCTACCCCCCGATATTTCAATCTAATCTATGATATTTAGTGGGAAAACAACCATCATCAAAAATAACAATCGTATAATTATTATTATTATTCATATGATAAATCTTCTTGTCATCTAGTTTGATATAATTCAATTTGATTTGATTTAGTTTAAATACAGTATAAGACTTAAACTATATATCTACTTCCAATATGCATTAGTAGAGTTATATACATAAAAAAAGTCACGCGACCTCACACGTGCAATTATTCAATTTTTTTTTTGGATGCCTCAGTCTCGAAATTTTTTTTTTATCAGATTGAAAAAAAAGAAATAGGTGTATTTTTACCAATGAATTTGTAAGCGTTCTTCGATTCCCATTAGAAACCATCATCATCATCATCATCATCAGTATCATTCAAACTTGCTAATAATACTTATTAAATACCCACCCATCAAATCACGTCCTTGTACTTTTTATTATATTCAAATAAATAAATAAATAAAAATCAATCCAAAAAAAAAAATGACAGTTATTGAAATTGAATCAGAAGCACAATTTACAGAATTAACCAAGAATGATCGTTCCAAGTTGGTCGTACTCTATTTCTATACCCCCTGGGCTCAACCATGTCAAACCATGAGTCAAATCTTTAAAACCGTGGCTGATTCAAAGGCGGCTGATCCATCTATCTTATTCCTCTCGATTAATGCTGATGATTTATCAGAAATTAGTGAATTATTTGAAGTTAGTGCTGTTCCTTATATTATTTTAATTCGTAATTCAACTATCCTTAAAGAATTATCCGGAGCCGATCCTAAAGAATTCATAAACTCTTTAAATCAATTCTCATCTTCATCTTCTACTTCTACCACATCTGAATCTAATAATATCATACCCCCTACCAATGGCTCATCATCAACCACAACTACCAGTCAACAAGCATCCCAACCACAAGCACAGCCTCAAGAAGAAGAATCCGAAGACGCTGTCAATGAAAGATTAAAGAAATTAACCACGGCTGCCCCCATTATGTTATTCATGAAGGGTTCACCTTCATCCCCTCAATGTGGATTCTCAAGACAATTAGTCGCTATTTTAAGAGAACATCAGGTTAGATTTGGGTTCTTTGATATCTTGAAGGATGATACTGTCAGACAAGGTCTCAAGGCATTCAGTGATTGGCCTACTTTCCCTCAATTATACGTTAATGGAGAATTCCAGGGTGGTTTGGATATAGTTAAGGAAAGTATTGAAGAAGATGATCAATTCTTTGAAAAGGCTCTTCAGGCTGTTTAATCGAATGGTTGATTAGTTAGTTGGTTGCTGTTTTTTTGATTTCAATGTCCTCTTTCTAAATAATTATCTTTTGGATTCTTCTTAATTAATAAATTATCATATAATTCTAATCATATTTACTTAATTATATGTGTGCTTAACTATGTACTTGTGTGTATAATAAATTTATGTTTCATCTATCTACAGTATACGTCCAGTTATACATTACACAGTCATTCTTGTAGTTCAAGTCTCTTTTTCTTTCTGTCTTTACAATAACTATTGCTTCTGTGCCTCTAAAAGTCCCTGTCAAAGAAGAAGGACAAAAAAATAGCCAACGGTTACTCCGCTCAAACCTTAGACCACCATCCACTCTACCCTCAAACTACCTCAGTAGAACATATTATGTTTGATTTTAGATTGAATTTTAGAAAGTGAGCGAGATAAAAGTAGTGTTAATCAGAAGTACGATCAAGATTATTATTATTGGAACTACCAATCGCAGAAGTAGAAGCATTGGCACTGATGTTAGTAGAATTATCTCTTATTTTGATAGCTATCTTAAACAAAATATTTTCGGAACTAGAAGCATTATGAGATTGCTCAGAAGTTGAACTCTTCTTTCTACCACCTGGCATTCCAGGCTGAGGTATGTTTATCAGCCCTAGCTTCGTCACCTTCAGGGGCATCTAATATAACTGATTTTCGGGCATTCTGCTTTAACGAGCTAGACAATTTCTGACTTTCACGTTTACTTCATAATCTAGGGCCTCCTTCAAGAAGCTCCTTGTCTCGCATGGCTTTAAATAATATCCATTAGTTTGGCGTTTAAATGCCTTTGTTTTTGATTCTGCTGCGACTCGTTTTTCTGATGCATTGGATGATAATATGTCTTCTGCTACCATTCATATTCTACCCTGCGAGATTAAACCATCCAATTCATCGTCTGACAGGAAGTCATCTTCGATGCTATCATGATCATTCCCGCTATCACTCTCATCGATAGGATCACTCAACTCTCCCTCTTCATCGTCGTCATCATCGTCATTTCTTTCCTGTCGATTATACTCTGCTATCTTGTCTTCAACATCTACTTGGAATTGATCTCGTTCAAATATACTAACGTTCTCTTCGTCGCCACCACTACCGCTACGACCTTCAAGTACGGGCAATTCTTCATCAGCATGAATCTCAGTGAATTTCCCGCCTAATCGATTATATGTATATCTCGTTTTTCCATTGACTCGTTTATTATAAATCAAAGGTAAATAATATCCGTCAATCATATTCAAATCTTGCCAAGAGTTCTGAAGACGATTTACGTATTTCTGATAGGCTTTGACTTGGTGACTTGTTTTATTAAACTGACAAATCATTTTGAAATGACGAGGGAATTTTATCCGTAGCTTATTGGCAAGCCCACTCCTACTGGTCAGACTCTCCACTACTTTTACAGATCGTAATTTATTTCTAGTCGATCGAATCCCATAATCCTTATTAGCTTCAATATTATTCCCAAACAAATCATTCAAACTTAAATCATCGACTATATCTGCAGCTATAGAGATGTCAAAATTAGCATTCTGATAAATATGATAATTCTCCAACACAGCTAGATTAAGTAATGAATAACTATTAAAATTATTTAAGACTTGTTCAATTGAATAAAAATCTTTGGAATTATTTTTATTCTCTCCCAAGTCAGAAAATTCAGAACTGGAATATATGATCTTTCCAATGGCATGAAACAAATTAATTTGATTCTCTCGTATAAAGTTATTCTCTAATTTAATCTCATCATCATTCTCAAGAGGATGTGTTATCACTTGCTTGACATAATTATTGGCCCACAATTGTAAATTGAAAATTATAGACCTTATATCTCCAATCTTGTATGAGTCCTCCAAGAATTGATTCAAGTGTCGACTGGGGATCTTGGAGAAAATACTTCTCTCCTGCTTAAGGATATTACTGACTGTCTTCTTGACAAATCGATTGGCTATTGAATTGAATTTAATGAGTCGAGTCTGGGGTAAATTAATCAATTCCTTGCCTAATAATGTATCTGCAGTTAGATTATTCTCAACATTATACGAATAAAACTCTCGTGAATCTTCATTCCCAACATATTCTACTTCTGTTAGACAGATTACTAACGGTGGTAGTCGAACATAACTTGTGTCCTTATATAACCATTCTTTTATCTTATTTCGGAATTTCGTTAAAGTGTCAAAATGAAAAATATTAGGCAATTCCTCAAGTATAATAACCGATAAGTTGGATCCAACTCTATATTTGGCGTCATTTAAAAACTCTTCAAATTGATCAGTCTGGTTAATCCCAAACACACTAGTATCATCAACATACTCGATCCATTTGTTTTCGGTCGTATTAGGCCCTCCTCCAAGTAAACTGTACTCCAGATCTTTGATTAATTCATTGGCTAGTATTTTCACCGTGGTAGACTTACAACTCCCTGCCGGTCCTGTCAATATTAGCAATCTGGGTGGTGAATGAAACGCGCTGTTATTACTATTGATCATATCGCTGAGAACATCCTTCACTTGTTTTAACTTCTGTGGATTGATACATATATCAGCAGATGAAGTAGGAGCATATTTATCACTCCATTGTTGGTATTGGATGTCTTGTTTAGATTTCTTCGCCAGAGAGCTGATCAATTGTGATTCGTATGGTCTTTTGATAGGTTTGATATCATCTAGTGATGCATCTTCTTCATCGTCAATTAAATCGTCTTCATCTGAATTTTCATCCTCTTTCACTTTAGTCGGCTCTTCATCACTTGATTCAATTTTATTCTTCCTATTATGTCGTGTTGATCTTTTCATATCCAGATAAAATCTTCATGAACCTTCGTCAATCGAAACATATCAATTTTTGAAATATTTAAAAAATACAAAGAGAGAGAAAAATAGACTCTGCGCTACCACCATATTGTCATTAAATCGTTATTTATTTAAAAGAATAATAGCTATTACATACTATGGATCATTACAAAATTCAATTAATACAAAAACAAACTGTTATTTTAAGCGTTATGTCCTTCAATCAAGGATCTCAATAATTTCAATTTCCTTCCCCTCTCGCATAACGATAGAAGAGACTAAATTTTTTGCAGAATCTCTACTGCGAGGGACGTTATCAACCGGAACCACCTCTGGCCGAACCAATTCATATGTCTCGCCCTCGTCGGTATCTAGTACTTCGATAATTTGGCCTTCAGTGGCAACCATTTTTAAATAATTCATTTTGAAGGCATTTATGAAAATTGAATTATCCAAATAGTCGGGGTTGTCACCTATATTTATATTATCATAAGGAATTTCTAAAGTGTCACCCAAACTGGGGAATACTGCCAAATTCATTGAGCATTCATCACGATTATTCAATTTGATCTTGCCTAGATAATTCTTCCCATTAAAGTTGAATTGTAACCACGAGTTTGCACCGGGTGATAACACCGACAACTTTTTCCATCTATTTGACGATGATTTTCTTGATCGATGGTATTTACATAATATTTTTTCGTTTTCAAAGCCATATAGTACACCATCAGTAACTCCACAAGTGCCATGATAAGCTC
Organism: Scheffersomyces ergatensis; assembly: GCA_030575095.1. NCBI lineage: Eukaryota > Fungi > Ascomycota > Pichiomycetes > Serinales > Debaryomycetaceae > Scheffersomyces > Scheffersomyces ergatensis. The sequence goes on along the minus strand of JAJMHX010000016.1, from coordinate 248,148 downwards.
TGGTACATTTGGGATAGGAACATTGGAAACAAGCTCCCTGAAAGGTCTTTAAACATACTTTACATTGTAATTTCTTTTGATGTTTAGTTATTGAGGAAAGACCAACTATAGTGCCAACCTCTGATTTGTATGACAATTCATTCCTAAACATATTGGCACAGATTCGATGAACTTTATATGGAAGGTGAGATTTGGGATTCTCCAAGTCCGAATTAATCAATTCGAATATAGGACTATCATTGATTTCCGGATTATTGGAAAAGCTATTTGGACACAAGTAACATTCCCTATCAAAGGCGTCCTCTTCTTTATTTGTTTGTACGACTTTCTTAACCTTTTTGACTGGTGATTTAGTAGTTACTTTTTTGGTCCTCTTCCTTGGAGTAGATGATGGGTTTCTCGAAGGGGAAGAAAAAGACGGAGGAGGAGTCCTTGTCACGTTAAGGTCTTGTATGACTTTAACAATTTCCAAATCACCTTCATCCGTATCTGTATCAAGCTCATCAGTTTCTGGGGTTCCTTCGGAATCCAATTCGCCGCCTGGAAAACGCAAGCTACCAAATTTAGATATTATTTGACCAACGTCAATAGCCACAGAATCACTTATACATTCACATTTCTTACTCATTTGACCGATGGGGAACCAATCGTCGAGAGCAAAGTTAACTGATTCTGCCAAATTATAACCATAATTAAACCCTGCATGATATCCATAAGGGTAGGTTATCATGAATTCTCCTTGATTATGAATTATTTTATTAACGGTAATATCATGTTTGGCTAAAAATGCTGGTGACACTAAGAATGTTTTATGTCTTAGGAATTCGGGGCAATTCTTATACTCATCATTAAATGTTTCTTTCATTACATCAAAAAACTTGTCTTTCTGTGCTTGTGGGATTGAATACCATTGCTTTGGCGCTCCAAAATGAAGGTAGTTAATAGAATGCAAATCTTGATCCTCCAAGTGCCATGAAAATGTAGCCTTCCATAAGCCAGCATATAAATAGGCATCGTTCACACCAGGTAGTTTCACTTCCATGAGATCAAGTAGATTAGGTAAATGGTTAACATTCCAGGATTTTATGGAACTTTCAAAGATTGATCCCAACATATCTGCCCCATACATCGGTTCTGCATAAGTTAAGGTTCTCCAATAGTTCTTTTCTAGCTCCTCACATCTTTCAGGTGTAAATTCTGATGTATCTATATTATACAAAGGATTGAACTGTTGCTTCTCTTTTTGCTTTGAAGGTTTCATGTTTTCTTTATTATTATCATTATCATTATTATTATTATTATTATTATTTTCATTATTATTATCATTATCATTATTATTCTTTTTCCTAATTACTGGGGCACTATAACATGCCTTCTCTGCCACTTCTTTCCATTGATAAATATTGTATTTTCTTGTTCTCTCTATATTCTGCAGCGAATATACCCCAGTTGCAATATGATTAATTTGTTGTACAATGGGATTCTTAATTAAGATATTCGCTAGATTATCTGTATGGTATCCCTTGCTAACATTATCCACCCATTCCTGGGGAGGGATGACTTTGGCTATTCCTGATTGCATACCATACTTGTTAATTGCCTTATTGAATTTGTAGAAGTCTTGAAATTGTCTCATCGAAGGTTTGAATACTGGTATTCCATCTGAGTAATAAGCAGGTTCAACAACCATACCTGTATCGTATCCAAGGACGGACTCCATTGTGATTTGTTGTTGTAATATCAATTGATAGCGTTTATCAATATGAGACGAATATCAAAGTATGCAACTCCAACTTTTTTTCTATCCGAAAATGCTTGTGATGGGTAAGATATTACTGATATCTACTGGTTTTTGAACAAGTTATTAATATAATAATGAATAACACTTACTTCTTATTCCTTCGGTAAAACTAATTTAATAAAACTCTACTTAATTACTTCATTTATATAAAAAAGTAGTAATTTAAAACCAATATTGAAGATTTGGCAATAGTTAATTACTGCGGTTCTGGTTTTGCCTTTGTTTCAAAAGTGTTATATATATTTTTTTGATGCATTTCCAGATCAAAGTATTCTCATATAGAAGACACGTCCACAATACATAAAAACCATCATCATGGCTGTACCAAGAGGAGCTGTTAAGGCAGAAGAAAGAATATCCAAGACCAGGTTTGCCAACTCGTTAATCCTTACAATCCTAACTTTAATAGCCTTGACAGCATGGATATATCATGCTAATTGGGCCTTCAAAGTTTTGATCTACAAGCCATATGGTAACTTCATTAATAATTTGATTTATGGTCCTGGTACTTTGATAGCTAATGCTGGGTTATCCATAAAGTTGATAAGTTACATTAACTACAAGTTGTTAACTGAAAATATCGAAGCTGATTACAAAAAATATATTTAAATAAAAGCCTTTTTTATTCATTAAAATCATTCATTAAAATTTATACGGAATATTCTATTTATTTATTTATTTCCTAGCCCCCTTTTATCGTTGATTAGTACAACAGATGCCACTTTCATCACAATACCTTTGTAAAAAGTCATACTCCAACTTATAGCCGGCTGATTCTAGCCATTTTTGCATGTTTTCCAATATTAGTGGTTCATAACTTATGATTTTTTCATGCCAATAATCATTCAGTTTGATTATTTCATTTAATTTCTCGTACATAGTTTGTTGAGTATTTGTAATTTTAATAGACATTGTTCTTGTTGCAGAAGTCGATTCAGTGCTTTGTGAATTTACAGTTAATTTACTAGCCTCCGTAAGAATACTGATCATTTTATCACGTCCTCGAACTTGCTTTAATCCCCATTCTGTAAATTTATCCTTTAATTGAATAGTGGAGAATGTATTGAAATCAATAATAGATGACGCTTCGTCATCTTCAGCTAAGAACTGCTTTATTTCTTGTGATGAAAATATCTCTTTCGATGGACTAGATACAACTTGTAAAATTGAAGTATTGGTAGCATCCAGTTCTACCTCTCTTGTAATTTCAATTATACTAACTTCCTCTTCCTCTTCATCCTCTGAATCCGGAACTTCATCTCCACGATCGTCTATTTCTTTCACTTTAGTACCAACCTTGCGAAGTTTAATATTGTTTTCCTGGTCGTTATAGTCTTTAATTGGAATCCGATGCAAGACCTCATATCGAGTGGTTTGTAATACTCTTCTAGGGACTTTTTCTTTAGGAACACGCCTCACAGGTGAGTCGTCCCTTTGTAGTTGATTGGAATATATATTGTTTCTAGCTGTGGAGTAAAATGATTCACTCTCAGATGACATGATAATTTCTTCATCTTCTTCTTCGTCATCGTCCTTGGTTATATTTTGAGGGGAAGATTCTAATGCCATTGTCATTGGTGATGGTTTATCTGGACTTATATTATTCAAAAGCTCTTTGGTCTTTTTTGTGGGTGTCTTAAATGGAGAAGTGTCTGATAACCTTCGTTTCAATTTCTTTGGAGTGTTTTGAAATGAAAGACCTTTCTTAGGTGATTCCAGGGACATTATTTCTATAGGTTTTAATTGACTAAGACCTTCTTGCTCTCCTTGATTAGTAGGTTCATTGATTTTCCTTTTACTGTCTGCGAACGGGAAGCTTTGAAATGAAATAAGAGGATCAACATATTGCTGACGTGATGGAACCTCAGTTTCAGGTTTATAAACACTCTCAAGTACTTGTAAATATGGTACCGCTTGCCCTGGTTGTACCTGAGACTCCTCTTCCAAAGCAGCCAACTCATCTACTTCAGATTCGGAATCCAGTATTACGATCAAATCATCTTCATTTACAGCATGGAGAATATCTGCATTATCATCATTTGTCTCAGAATCGGAGTCTGATTTCAACTGGTTTGAATCTATTTCTTCAAGTACCTGATTTTGTGATAATGTAACAACATATACTCCACTCTGACTATGATCGCTTTCTAAGAAGCTACTTGTGTTTTCCATTTCATCTTCAATCAAATCATATAGCCACTTTAAATCATCATCCGTGAGCTCTCCCGTCGGCATTGAACTAGCTTGTTCCCATAATGTTGATTTAGTTTCAACTTGATTTTGATGTGCATGAGCAACATGCCTATTCAATAACTTTAAGCTTTTCTTTCTGGTTGTACCTAAGTTTGGAAACTTAAGTTTGATTGATTTTAAAAAATAATTCCAATCATCTTTGGCTAATAATTGTGATGATGAAGTATTGGATGAAGTGGTTCCTATTATATCATCTAATTCCTCTTCTTTCTTCAATTTCTTAATAAACTTATCAATCTTACTCTGATCTCCTGCGAAATATGATAACTTGTCATTACTAAACTTTTCTCTGACCAAATTACTCATGGATTGATTCTTCCTCTTCTTTGAATTTTGAGGTTTGGCCCTTAGTTTGGGCCGTGATTTAGTTGGCTTGACTGGAGCAGAGCCATTCTCTTGTGGTGTATGACTGAACAGCCTTAGCCTAGATGTTTGACTACCCAATTTGATTTCATCCTTTTCACGTTGGACTACTTCTTCATGGATTGCTTGCATTTGAGTGGATATGAAAAATATACTATCTTCTTCGTTTTCCTCCGGAATTGGTTGTCTTATTTCGGAATTCATGATTGAAGGGGTTTTATCAAATACTGAATCACCATTCTGTAGTAGACCCATCTATTATTTCTTTATGTATGTATATACTCCAAGCTTTTAATTAATAGATTGATGTATCGCGTCTGGTTTTTTTTTTTTTTTAGTCCTATCTGTTTATATGGTCGCAAAATATAATATGAATTATTTATAATTTACACATTAAACTAATTTACACAACATATTTAGACCTTAAGTCGGGCTTAACATCCCAATTGGATGTTTTCTTATTATAAGCAGCAATCTCTTGAATGGTATTTTTTAATAAAGCTTTTGTGAAATCTTTGAATTCCTTCTTGGATAATTCTACCAAAGTACCAATACTAAAATCATTATTTTTCTCAATAAACTTAATTAAATCAGATAAGATCTTCGGATCTTGAATAGTTTTCTTTTGAGGAATTAGAATATTTGGAGCTTCCGTACCTGACAGCGAGGCCGTGACATTCTTGATTGGAGAATTTGTATTTATTGCTATTGATGATGTATTAATTGATTTCGTCATTATTTCTTTCTTATTTATGTTCCAATAATCTCTATTGGGATCAATTGGTTCAGTTGTAATTTCTGTTATTAAGGGAACGGTAATATATTTATTAAATACATCATCATTGGTACCATCATTCCATTTGTTTATTACAATCAATGAATGGAATTTTCCATGTAATTTAGTAGAATTTTGATTATCTTCCACAAAATCATTCATCTCTTCTTCATCAACATTAGCTAGTTCATCTTCATCTTCATCGTCATCATTATCAATGTCCTCGCCATCTTCATCTTCTTCCTTGTTATTCCATTCCAAATCAGAATCGTATTCATAGTCGAAACCTGTTAATTCTGTATTTATTGGATTGGAAATTGGAATATGGATATTTTGATGACGAGTTGAACACCAAGTCCCAATATATGGTGGTTTGGAATTCTCATAAAAACTTATATATTTGATGGGAGGAAGGTTTGTAATCATTTGATAGATATCAGATTCTGATGAAGTGGAAGAATTAAGAGCATTGAGAATATCATCGGCAGTTATCCACTTTCTTTCAGGAATTGGGGAAGCGAAGGAGGAAAAGAATGATTTTAATTTTGATTCATCAGTGTTATAACTTTCTTTTAAAAGATTATCAAATTCATCTTCTCTTTGCCTCAATGTTTTAGCATCAAGTGCAGTGGATGTAGCTAACACAACATTATCTTTAATGAAAAATGGAAGGAAATAAGTTTCATAATCAGACTGAGCCTTAAAAGTTTCATCAATATCTTCATTTATTTGGATATCTTTCTTTGGAGATGTAGAAAGAGGGGCTTTTCTGACTTGAAAGAATGAATTAATTCTCGACTGTTTGGATTCTTCTTGCTTCTTTTTCTCTTCCTCTAATTTTCTTCTTTCTTCTTCCTTTTCTAACTTTTCTTGTTCCAATTTTAGTTTTTTATCAAGTCGTTCTTTGTCTTTTGCATCTTTTTGAGCTTGTTTTTGAATTTTTTCCAACTGTTTTTTATTCTCACGTTCAAGCTTCTCCTCCTCCAATCGTCTTCTATATGCCTCTTTCTCTAGCTCTTTCTCAGCTAACTTTCTAGCCCTCTCTTCTTCTTTGATGAGCCGTTGACTTTCTTTATATTTTCGCTCCTCCTCTTTCTTCTTTTCACGTTCGATTCTTTCCAACTCTTTTAGTTTCAGCCTCTCTAACTTTTGTAATTCTTTCTTAGTAAGCTTCTTATTCTCAAGTTCAGGAACAGGGGTAGTCAGGGATATATCTGGTGTAGCCAATTTAGGTTTTTTGTTACCATTATTATCAATATTAGTAGTAGTATCATTGGTGGTATTTGAGGAGAAGGAGGAGTCATTAAAGTCATGTTTTCTCTTGATAGGAGTGGATTCAACAGAAATATCTGATGGTATTTCTTCAATATCCTTTACGTCTACCGACAATGGCGTCAATTCTGGTGATTGCATCTTGACCTCTAGAGTGAATGATGATAAAAGTAATGTTAAGTAAATAATGAATCAAATTTAACGCGTTGTTTTTGATTTTTTTTTTTTCATGTTAGTTTTATTTTTGTTCTTTGCTTTTGCGCGTTAAAAATCCTTTAAATATAGCACTTTTGATGGTAATCATTGGTATTACAAGTTGTTACAAGTCTTTTGTTTAAAAAAATGTATAGTATAAATAAAGGAATTAAATTAAAAGATATCAATATTTAATTGATTGATTGAATACAGACTATAAAAGAGCTCCAGAAAGAAGAAAAACTAGTAATCATAAACTAATTGGAATGAACTAAAACGGATAAAAAAAAAGTAGATAAAATTATAAAAGAACCATTGGGGGGGTAAATGAATGAATGAATGAATTAATTAATGAATGAAAGAATGTATACATGCAATTATTATAAACCTAATATTCTGGGACTTCAAAGTGGAAGTAAGGAGTGTTGGTACCAACAGCAGCATAGTATTGATTTTCTAAATCAGCATCAGTAGCAATGTTAACAAAGTTTTGAGTACTAACTAAACCATCTTCTTTATAAATACCAAATCCAGCTTGAATCAAACCTCTTCTAATCCATGAACTATTAATACCGGAGAAATGGAATTCAACTTCACGATCAGCATATAAATTAAGGGATTTTTTCAAATCAACCAAGGCTTGAATAGAAGTAACATCAATGGTGGCAACAGCAGAGAAATCAAAATGAATAAGTCTTAATAATGGTCTATTTTCTTGTACTTCTTTGAAATCATGAATGGTTTTATTATTCAAGAATGGGATTTTCCATCTTAATGGACCAGGATCATTCCATGGTCTAGCACCAACACTAAGACTATCATATGGTTTACCTCTTCTGGTTAAACGTTTGGCTTCATCACTAATAAGATCAACAAATCTTGAAGAGTTTGGATAAACAAACGATTCAATTGGTTTGAAAACAATAACACCAGGTGGAGGTGGGTGAACATTTATATCTGAATTAATAGTATCTTTAGTTAATGGAACCCATCTAGTATGGAATTTAATATTTGGATTAGAATTAATTAAAGTTTGAGTATTGGTGGTAGTAGAAGTACCTTTGAAATCTTTAATCTTTTTACCTTCTTCATCGGAAGTAGTTTCTAAAACTTGATGAATTTCAACATCTTCAGATTCATTAGAATCAGCAATTTCCTTGGTATTGTTATTATTATTATAACCTTGGCCAATAGTTGGGTTAATAACTTCAGCAACTTGAATTCTACCCAAGAAAAACCCTTGTGGTTTAGCAACTCTGAATAATAAAACAGCACATGAAGCAGCAATGGCAAAATAACAACCACCTTCAATAGTAACAAAGATAGTGATAATAACATTAATAAGGAAAATACCACAATCAATTGGAGAAACTCTCCAGAAACTCCAAGTAACTTTATAATTAGTAACCAAATCAGTAACACAATGAATAATAATAGCACTTAAAGCAGCCTTTGGAATATAATAGAAACTTGAAGTCAAACAATATAAAGCTAATAAAACAACAGCACCCGTGAAAAGACCAGCAACAGGAGTTCTAACCCCACATTTAGCTTTCAAAGCAGATCTTGAGAAAGAACCAGTAGCAGGATAAGAATGGAAAAAAGTACCAATTAAATTAGTAATACCAATAGCAATAACTTCTTGATCAGGAACAACTTTATAATCATTGACTCTACCAAAAGATTTTGAAATAGCAATATGTTCTAATAATAAAATAATAGTTGAAATACCAATTTCTGACGAAAGATCTTTATAAATACCAGCGGGAGGATGATAAACACCAACTCCTTGTAATCCACTTGGCACCGTACCTAAAGTGGAGAAGGGAGCTTTATAAGTTTTATGTTCCTTAGATGGTTTAAATGCTTTCCTTTGAGGATGAACAATTCCCCAAGAAATAGCAGTGGCAACAATAATAACAATGGCATTTCTTAATTGTTGAACATAGAAAAAATACCATTTATATTTTGGCCATCTCTTTTGACCAAAATCAGTAAACCATTTCCAAAAGTATAAAATGAATAATGAAACAAATCCAAAGGCAGAATCAACGGTGGAATTCTTGAAATTCTTAAGAGAATCAATAATAACCAAATAAGTGGCAATTCTAGTGTTAACCAAGGAATTATAACCCATTAAACCTGGAACTTGACCAGCAATGATATTAATGGCTGAACCAGACATGAAACCCAAAACAGCTGGGATAGAAATGAATTCTAAAAGGAAACCTAATCTTAAGAAACCAATACCAGCAGCAATTCCTCCCAAGATTAAAGTTAATGAAGTAGCAATATCTTGAGGAAGATATTTTTCAGTACCAACTTTAGCTTGAACATGAGCAATAACTTTTGAAACTTGAAGAGACATAACAGCAACCGGACCAATTGAAACATCCTTTGAAGTTGCAAAGAATGAATAAATGAAAACACCAACAAACGAAGAATATAAACCATATTGGGCAGGTAAAGTAGCAACTTGAGCATAAGACATGGATTGAGGAACCAAAACAATACCGACGGTGATACCAGCCACCAAGTCACTATATAACCAAACTGGATTATAATGTAAGATCCATTTTAAAATGGGGAAAAGGGAGAAAAGATAATGTTTAATTTTTTCAATGGGGTTACCAACAACACCATGAATCCAATCTCTAACATCGGGTTCTTGTTCATCGAATTGAGGAACGATAGTTCCATCACCTCTGGGGAAGGATTCATAATGAGGTTCTTGAAATTCATGAGATTTCTTGGAAATATATGAAGTTAAATCTTCATGTTCCAATAACTCAGGGACCTGAGATTGTGGAGCTTTTCCGAAACTCATATTGTGAATAATGGGTTGAAGATGGAAATATAAAAAGGTAAAAAAGGAAAAAACGAAAGGGGGAAAATGAATTTAAAAGATTAGGAAAAACCCCAAAGAAAGGGATATTGAATCTAATAAATAGTGTTGAAATCCAATTCCAAACCTAGATGGTAGCAAAATTAAATTTATTAAAAAAAAAAAAAATTAATTTAAATTTAATTTATTACAAAAATAAAAAAAAAATAATTTATTTTTTAATAAAACCCCAAACTGTCAATGTGCAGCTGTTATTATTATTATTATGTATTATCAGAAATAATATCCTAGGGGAATATTAACTAACTTTTTCTTGGATTCCTAAAGGCTGATATTTGATATTTGATAAGGGAAATGAATGAATGAATTTCTTTTAAGACAACCTTTTTCGTTTCTGTTTTTAAAGTTTTTTAAGACTAAGAAAATTAAAAAATCAAAAAGACGAAATCAAACGTGAGATGAGAAAGTATAAATTACGAAATTGGATAGATATGCAAATCCAAAATCTATTCTAATGAAATGAAATGAAATTGTTTTTAATAAAGGAATGGGGAAGTAGCTTGGAGGGGAGTTACGAGACTGTTTTTGATGTCCTTCTTAGGTTGCTTGGTTGTTTGTTTGTTTGATAAAAAGATATGTACGTATGTAATGCCAATCCAATCCAATCTTAATCCACTTAGCGATGATGATGAATATTTAAATAATAATATGCAATGGGGGAACGTATTACGGTTAACAATATATTATTAATTTGTTAAAATAATAATGCCGGTCTAGTCTAACTGATAATGGTTTAACCTAGTTTAAGTGGAACAATATTTTAAGGTGAAGATGATGATATGAATGAATAAGTGATTGTATGGAGAAAACAACGTTAGACCTTTATTTTATTTATAAATTGTGGCGGTCGTTAAAGTATTTATATCTCACAAATTAAATTGCGAAATGTTGCAATTTTTTTTCTCAATCCACAGTTACACCAGTGCACGTGACTCTTTCTTTCTTTCTGTTTGTTTTTTATGTTAGGAACAGTTTGTCCTTTGCTTAATCCACATTAACAACAACCACCACCACTATTATTATTTTATTTATTTTATCCACAACCTTTGCTATGATTATCACCACCACTGATAAGCAACATTCCCCAGCGTTAGAGATAAATAGATAGAACAATTCTACGCAGAAGATAACAGGTTCTCCACCATTGATTAATTTTATTATTTGTTTTGATATTTGATAATAATATTTAAGGTCTATCAAAAAAAAGTTAAAAATAATAACCTTAAACTTTTATTAGGCGGTTTTTTTTCTTTTCGTGTTACAACCAAAAAAAAAAAAATCCTGTTGATTATACTAATTGTAATCTCATTATGATTTTGGCCTTTAAACTATTACCCTACAGATCGATACCCGTATCGATTTCATTTCATTCACCATGCTTGTACATAATGTAAATCTAACATCTATCAAAAAGAGATTTGGAGCCGTTTGATTATTATAAAATAATAATAATAATAGGAATAAATCCGGTTATCTCAAGCATCTCGTACACCTTCTCACGTGAATCTGTGCAATCTTGTTAAACAAAAAAAAAAAACTTTTTTTTTTCTTCATGCAGGCAGGCTAAAAAAAATTTTTTTAGGCAGACAGGCTTTGCAAGAAAAGAAAGATGAATTCCATAACCAGACCACCTAAATTAGATAAATAAAATTCTATAAAAGAATGAAACGGCAAAACTTGAGGGCTTTTGTGCTGAGTCAAGTTTAGCCTTTAACGGTCTTCTACCAAAAATAAAAAAAAACCTGATAAACAGATAACAATAGTTGTATTCTTAAGTAAGAACTAACTAACTAACTAACTAATTAAACAATCAATAGTAAAAGTGGTCTAGTTCTGATAATAAACTATTTTAAATAAAAAGAATGTTAGAGTTACCTAACCATTTAGGAAAATATTATCTATCAGTTTACTTACTTATTTAACAATGATAGTACTGTGGTTATTTGCTGGCAATGGTTATTTTCCTTTACATTATTTAAATTTAATCCTTTGCGATTTTCTATTAGCCGTGGGTTGGAGAGTAGATAAGTGAGAGATTTTCTAATCATACTGACTTCCAACCTTCAAGCTAGAGTCTTTCATATCTCCCATACTTACCTTTCTCAATAGTAAGACCATTTTTCAAGTCATGTCTGTTGTGAAGTGGCAGTATCTAAATTGAAATTGCTTTTTTTAGGATATTTGTCGTAACTTGATAACCCTAACTCAAACTTTAATTTTAAATCTTTTTACCTCATCTCAATAGTTTCCTTTCCTTATCCTTTGTAAAACAATGCTTTTTAGCATACGAGGCGAATATCTCAACTGCAATAAATCAAAAAAAAAGAAACTAATTAGGTAAAAAGTGTGGAGCTCTCTCTGCATAAAATTAAAAAAGATGCAGCCGCATCGATTCATTCATTTATTTTTTATCGGTTATCAATTCCGTTGTTGCGTTACCTTTAACTTTACTTTTGACATCGCTAGAAATAGAAATTTTAGAGTCAAAAAGGTCATCATTATCTTTATTCATATATAGTTAGCAGTTTGGTGAAACAAATGAGAGGAAGATGATCCTCATTGATGATGATGAGATATTCCACCTACAGGTTCTGACTCTGCATGAATTAATTTTAATCATGTCGGTGTTACAAATGACAAGAAATCTCTAATATTCTTACTATATATATTGTCTAAATATTTTTTTATAAATGCTGTCAAAAAGCGAGTGAATGCTACCTTCCTTCCTTCTTTCATCCGTCGGTTAATTTCTTTTCTTGTCACGATGAAAAAAAAGAAATTAAAATCTTCTTCTTTCTACTTCAGAGTCATTCAAGTTCAAACAGATCATGCAGCCTTCAAGTTTTCCTGCTCAACTTTATCAACTATACTACGATAATCCCGTTGTTGATGACACTGTTGCAAAAAAATACCATATTTGGCATTCAATAATCTTCGATCAGGATCATTCTTATCACTAGGACTAATCACCTTCCCAGGTCCTGTCATTTTTTCCATAACTTTCCATAATTTACTTCCATCTTCTTCTTGTTGTTCTTCTGGAAGTTCCTTCTTAATGGTCGATAAGGGTTTAAGTCCTAACCGATGGAATTTTTGTTGCAAGTCTTGTTGAACCAGCAGTTTCGAACCAAATGATAAAGTCCCTTCATCAGCAGAATCATCATCTTCTCCCTCGGAGAAAAAAGCTGTGGATGTTGATGATTTCTTAGTACTAGTATTAGGATGTGAAACGACAGGTTGATTGAAATAATCAGTTTGTTCTTCTTCCATAGGCGTCATGGCTGTAATTTGATGATGACTACCGCCAAGACCAGTTGCATAATTCAAGGCTACTACATTCGAAGAACTTGCAGTGGCACTAGGAGCAGTATATGGAGAATGTGCAGGGTAAGCACCAGGTTCAACACTACCACCACTACTATGTGGTGCGGCTGATAAACTGGTTTGAGATTTTTGAGATTGTAAAATCGATGATCTTCTTGATCTACCTCTTGTATTAATATGTTCAGCAACCGATTTATCAGCAGCAACGGCACCTAAGATAGCTGATCCAAAAACAACAGCTGCATCAATGTATCGAGGAATAATTACTGATTTCCCCGTACAATCAGCCAATAATCTCATTAATAATCCATTACGACATTGACCACCACTCATGAAAATACAACTTATATCATGACCGGATTTTTCCATTTCTTCAACAATTTGTCTTGTTTGTTGAGCAATGAATTCACAAGCTCCGAAATATTGAATGGCCAAATCATTCACGGACGAATCCATCGATTGACCAATAATATTGGCTCTCATGTTTGGATCAGCAATTGGAGATCGATTCCCATGGAAATCTCCATAAAAGAAAATATGTTTGGCCAAACTTACAACTGATCTTGAATTTCTTTCAATCACCAAGTTTTCCAAAATTAAATTCAAATAATCAAATCGAGATAAATTAGAAGCATCAGCCAATCGAGATAATTCTTGACTAGCAGGATGAATAGCCAAGACATGTGCCAACAAGGCACCCGTCATTGATTGTCCCCCCTCGGCTAACCAATATCCTGGAGCCATGACATCTTTATATGGACCCCAAACCCCATTAACAAACGCAGGTTCTTTGGTCATGGCAATATGACAGGTTGATGTACCTGCCACAGCAGCCAATCTTCCACATGCACTATCAATAGTGGATTCATCTGAAGAATCCAAACTGGGGATATCGACTTTGGCAGCAACTGTACCTATCCAACCAGCATATGCATCGATTACAGCTGATCCAACAATACATTCAGTAGTTAATCCCAATTGTTCAGCTGCCTCTTGATTCAATTTTCCAACGATATCACCGGCACTTAAATAAGTACCATTTTTATTGGGGATTCCTCCAAGTCTTCTGAAATTATCCTCGACCAATTCAGGTAAATCAACCGATTCCAAGAATTCCTTAGACCAACCCGTCTCGGAATTCTCAACTCCCAAGGGGACAAATCCTTGTTTACAAACCACGGAACAAAAACTTCTTGATTCTGATCCTGTAGCTTTATGAGTCAAATAATCTCCCAAATCATAAAATTTACAATCCTTGATTCCACCGGGTAAATTATGTTTCAACCATTTGATCTTGGGTAATTCCATTTCAATAGACATTTGACCACCAACATATTTTAATGACACATCATTGGTGGCATTGATAGCATTGGTTTCATCCACGGCACGATGGTCCATCCATAAGATGATATTTTCCTTATGGTCGGTGAAATCAGGACCAACTCCAATTGGTTCGTCTGTAGTTTCGGAAACAACAACCAAGGAACAAGTAGCATCGAATCCAATCCCAAATACTTCAGAGGGGTCAACACCTGAATCTCTTAAACATGTATTGACAGAATAACAAATGGCATTCCAGATTTCAGTCGATGATTGTGTGATATAATTGGCCTTTAATTCATGTCTTGTGATAGGTCTTTCGGCCAATCCAAGAATAATCCCATTGGTATCAATAACACACGCTCTGGCTGATCCAGTACCAACGTCAACCCCAACATAGTAGACACCAGGCTGAGGTGGTGGTGGAGGGGCTTGTAAGCCGAGTGCAGACGATGATCTACGATTGGCAAGACTGCTGTGTGATCTTTGATGAGGAATGACTACCATTACTTTTATTATTTGATTTGAAGGGTTTTTATGATTTTTTTTATTTTTTATTTTTAGACTAATACTTTCCAAGTGATTCTATATGACTTCCTAAAAAGAATTAAAACCAACACAAGTATTATATGAAAAGAATGAAGCAATACTTGAAGTAAGGTCTAATGAAAAGGAATATAAAATCAAAGAAATGAAAAGAAAAAGAATGAAATAAATAAAGAAAGAAAGTAAGTAAGTAAATTAAAGAAAGTAAAAGTTATAAATTTCAATTGAGTCGGGATTGCTATTTTTATTCTTTGATGTCATTATCAATCTTTGATACTGGGGTGTTTGGACTACATGCAGTCTCTTTCTCCTGGAATAAATTTCGGTAATACTGAGAAAATGTTTTTTGTTAAGGGAGAAAAATGGAGGAACTAATGTCAAATGTCAAAAGGCACCGGTTAAAAACAATAGGATAGCTTACCTACTTAGTCTAAGGCGGGTTCAAGTAATTATTTTATAGTTTTTCAAGCCGTTTTTTTTCTTTCTTCATAATTATTCTTAGATGGTAAAAGAGAGAAGAGGGATTTAACTTGTGTTTCTCCGAAACTTTTTATTCCGATTAGTGTTTAATTGTTGAATAGGAAGCATGGGGTGTTTGTTTTTGTTGTTGTTGTTGTTTAATTATATTTAGAAAAATTGTCTGATGGGTGAATTGATAGGTGGGGTACATATGAGGAGAGAAAGGCTAGACATTTAGCCTTTTAAATTTCATGATAAATGTCTATCATTTTGATTTATTTTAAAATTACATTATATTAGAATATTTTCATTTATTTTTTGTTGGATTTCTATAAACTCCAGGATATATATATATACCATAATTATCCCATGCAAATATTTTCGTTAAAGTCATTAAAATATCATTAATCATCATCATCATCATCATGCTATGTATAAGAAAATTGGATGGATGGATGAATCAAATCAATGGATGAATTGAATAAAATTAAATTAAATTAAATTAAATTTCAGTTTAATTCTTCAATGGTGGATATTTCTCAACAACATCCACTAAGAAATCAAATTGTTCTGTATTTTCAATGGCAGCTCTAACATGAGAAGCATTTATTCTTTTAACACCTTGCTTTCTAGCTTCAACAATAGAAACTTCTACCAAATTGGCCATGAATATTTCCAAGGCTCTTCCCATGATTATTGGAGTGGCTTGGGCCACTTTCCCAATTTCTTCATCACTTTGCATAATTTTCTTGATTCTAGCAGCTGGGAAATGAGTTTTTATCTTTTCAAAACTTGATAGTATGGTTTCTTGACTTACTGTAAGATCAACTTCACCTTCTGCTGGTTGAGTTGTGGTGGTAGTGGCAGTACTACTACTACTACTACTACTAGGATTGGAAGAATCATCATTGGATCCATTGGGTATATAGACATAACTATAATCGTCTTCTTTATTAATAAGACGATCAAGACTTGACATTGTGTTGATTATGTAATAAAATGATAATGTCCTAAATTTTGCGACCAATGAATTGTTTTTCGACGACAAAAAAATCTTTTTTTTTTTCTTCTATTATCAAAAAAAATTTAAAAATTTTTAAAAGGAAAAATTGTCGCTATTTAAATAAATTTATACCGTTGAGTTTTTTTTTTGATTCCCCATTTTTATAGTGTGATGAGAAACATAACAAAGAAAAAAATTAGTGATGATGATGAGATGACAAGTCGTGTCCTTTTTACCATAAAAAATACGTGTTTATTTGTTGTTTTATTTATTTATTTACATGAATTGCTATAGGTTAATCTTTCTAATGCTTTGAATCAACTTAAAATTAGTCACATTATCATAGTAGGAATATGGTAGTGGTTATCCAAAATATTCATGTAAGTAGCGTTAATACTTTAATCCCTCTTCTAAGGAGTAATTATCTTCCCCTATTAAACTCTGAAACATAAATTTTTGTTCCTGCATATATGATAGTGGGTAGGCTACCAATTTTATTGAAAGGAATTAACTTCATCTGGCTCCTTTCCTTTTTGTTTATATCATGGATTGACCTCTTCTTACATTGATTATTCTCTATTGAGAGCCGTTTAATTCCATCCTCTTCGTATGATTTTTTTTCTCTGTTTTCTTCAAAGAAAGAAATATATGGGTGGAATATTACAAACCCAAGAAAATTTTAAACGTCTTTACAAGTCAAATTTCTATGCTTCTAGTTCAACCCAAATTAACTAAGACCATGTCAATCATTTAAAAAAAATGAATACAGTGCCTTCAGCCAGATTTGAACTGACGATCTCCTCATTACTAGTGAGGTGCCTTACCAACTTGGCCATAAAGGCTGGAACTCTGACGTGTTCCGTTATATTGAGGTGACGCCCAAACATTGGCAACTATGAAATTTTGGGTGAAATCCTGCACATAATCTCTTGCGCTACCAGATGTTCTGGATTTTTACAAAATATACCCTTTTTTTCATATTAATTTAGTTTATTCGTTTCAAAGTCAACATTATTCAAAGCATATATGTTGTACCCTGGTAAAGTGGAGTGGTTAGTTGGTCTAATTACATTATTAGAAACTAATGGATTATCTATATTTTTATACTATTTGTTTTGACAATTGGCAAGAAATTACAAATAAATTTCAAAGTATCCAAACTATTTCTACAGTTTCAAAAGTTTTGTATTATTGGTTAATCATTAGTCGTTTAAATTCATTAAATAATTTATACTATTTAGCCTGCTAAATAAACTATCTAAGCTAGTCTCGTGTCCTACTAGGTGCCCATCTCTTGAATAAGATTTCCGTCACTTTATACAAACTGAAAAGTTGGCTCAAAATCTGCTTGTCATCATCTTCTTCTTCGTCGTTATTATCCCATACGGAGGTAATATCATCAATGGAGGGGAAGTCCACAAACGCCAATACGAAATTCTTCTTGACTGTTCCTATAACCCTTCCTCTTGTAGCCATATCAAACCAATCATATTTCGATTCGACTTCATTAGGGATGATCATCACGGCATGTTCAGCATGTGAAAAGGGAGGTCCTCGTTTATATAACAACATGTCACAACCAAACTTGATTCCTGGTCTCACGCACCATCCCAATGATCGATAATGATGGTATACAACGTATTCGATTATGAATTTGTTATTGGGTCGAATCTTATTAGAATCATCAGTAAGAAGACAACATTGGATGAATAATGCCTTTATTGATAATTCCAATTCATCTTGATTGATTTTAATCACATTCAAACCAAACTTTAAGAAGAAGACTTCAATTGCTTGTAATTGTAAAAATTCCAAATTTTGTGATAATTGATTCGATTCATTTATTAAATCCTCATCTTCAACTCTGATTAAAATCTCTTGATCTTTGGTAGTGTTGTCAATGGAAACATTCTTCAACTTATCTAGATTTTCCCGCAATTCATCCAAAGCCTTAACATCTTCTTCTGACAATTCACCCTTCCGTTGTAACAATTCCAAGGCTTGTAATTTCGTCCGTTCATCCTTAAACTTCCTTCGTCCTTCTCTCCTTTGGAAAGTGACATCTTCTCTTGCAACTTCATCATTGTTACTACTTTCCAAATTTAATCGATTAATAGTACGTTCTTTCCAAGTAGGTTCTGATCTTGAAAGAACCCCCTTGCCAAAAAACCCACGGCTCCATAGCCTGGTGATATCTTCATCGGCTATAACTTTGAACAACCCATCCTTGAATTCAACGTCGATTGGTTTAATCTTAGATTGAGGAACCTCATAGAAACAATTATATTGTACGAATCGAAAGGTATAATATAACCAAGAAATCGGATTGTGAGGGTATACTTCGGGTAAGGAAATACCATATGCCTCTGAAGTTGTGGTTATAGGTAATGGATAAGCATATAGTTTATTCAATTGCTTATTATATTGATTTTTTCCCATAATCAAGTTATCTTTAAGAAATAAAAGTTAGTAAAAACCATTTCATATTAAATCTCCATCTCACTTTTCTTGTCTTCTTTTGATAAAAGTAAAATGTATAAAGGAAAAAAAAAGCAGAACTTGTAATCTTCAGATACCGTTGTAGTCTATTGAGAAATCAAGTGCTTACATCGATCGTTAAACCTTTCAGTCACTGTATCAAATTGTCATCATTTAAAAACAAAGTTCTTCTTCTGTCTCTTCCTTTCTATTTCACATCATCTGTCGACATAAAAGTAAACCCAAAAAGAATTTCAAAACATACTATTTAATTCCAGACTGTATTATCCTCTTGTTAATGAGTATCACACCATCATGAATGTCTATGCATATATGACTTTCACAATATTATGGATATTGTTTCGAAGGAATAATATATTTGTAGTGATGAAAAAAAAATTTTTCCTCTATAATATTTTTTCCATTCGTTAATTATTTGAAAAGGCCGGGTAACCTACCCTTTGTCATAATTTTGGCCCTTAGGGCAATAGAATAGAGAGTAATATAGTGGATTCCTAAATTTACCCCTTCAAATATTTCAAACTGTTCTAGTAATTTCAACCATAGTAGTCTAAGCAACGAGAACATTAAACAAGACGAATTCAGTTTGATAAAGGAATTATTTTTGTATAAGAATAGTCTTACACCATTGATCACTGTTAGTTTTAGCGCGAAGCTGGGGAAAAGGGAAAGATTATCTAAATTTTGATAAGGGTAAGAAGAAGAAGAAGAGTAATATTGAATATTAACGAACGATCGATCAAAGATGCCAGATAAGAAGGAACCACCTATAATAGATAATGCCTTCTACTGCAAAAGATCAGATTCCCCAATAGCACTTGATGAAAGCTTAAAGAAACTAAGTTGGGCACAAGTCAAGTTAATCACAAGTAATGTTCAAAATAATGATGAAACCCAAGCCAATAAAGAATATATCCAATCACTCGATCCAAAGACATATATCAATGATGAACGATTAAAGGAATTCAACGATATTCAAAATGGAGCTGGACGTCCTATACAAACGAGGAATTATTTCAATAGTGATGATGATGACGAAGATGATGATGAAATCGAGTCTCTTGCTGATACATTAAATTCATTCTCATATTTAATTATAGATGATGATACCTCTTCAGGTCTGGAGATCAATACGGCTACCACAACCGAGGCAGCAACAGATAACAACAATAATAAGTCATCTGATGTTGCTGGATATCAAATGGATGATAAAGGATTCAAACTATCTGAACGATTGAAAGCATTAAGTAAAATATTCGAAATATTAGCCAATAATCTGGAAGTTGATCATCCATTATCTGAAGAATGTGCTAGTCAATTGATAGAAAATTATAAACTTAAATTTGATCAAACTCAGAAGGAAAAGGATAGTTATCTTTCATTTCTTAAAAAGCTTCGTGATAAAGATAATCTGTTAAAACTACTTCATGATGGTGGCGAGGTAGATTATAATTTGGATTCAAAGCTAGTACAATCATTAGACGAGGTTAAAAAACTAAGTGACGAAGAAAATAACAAGTTGGAAGAATTAAAATCTTTAGAAGTTAAAAAAGTTGAATTGGAAAATGAATTGAATGGTCTAAAGGGAGAATTAGATGGATTATATAAAAATAACTTGACTGATATATTGGCACTAAAAAATAAACTACAGTTGGATGTCAATAAACAACACAGTAAATTAGAACAATCCAAGGCTTCCTATCGTATGCATTTAAATCATCTTGATAAATTAAGAAATATGAATATTTACAGTACTTTGTTTAACATTACATTTGATGAGGAGGATAAATATGGTATGATCAATGGGTTTAGATTAGGATATAAGATCATATGGGCTGAAGTAAATGCAGCCTTGGGACAAATTGTTCTATTGTTGATATTCTTAGTTCGCAGGTTGAATTTAACATTAAAGGATTATAAATTATTACCCATGGGATCCCATTCACAAATTGTGAAATATTCAAAACCAGAAGTTGATCCTCATTCTATTGCCCAATCAACTACGTTGGAAAAGACAAAGGTGGTGTTGAATTTATATTCTTCGGATGAATTCTCTTTGGGAAAACTCTTCAACTATAATAAGTTGGATGTGTCGATGATTGCATTATTGGATATTGTTTCGCAGGTCGAAACCAGACTAATAGCTATTGATGGTGAAATACAACTACCCTACACGATATCATCCCATAAAGATTCAATTGGAGGAAAAAGTATTAGAGTTACTTCTAATAGTGATTGGACACAAAGTTGTAAATTCTTATTAACCAACTTGAATTGGATCTTACGGTATACTAGTGTTCACAATGAACCATCTACTATATAGTTTAGAATAAGTTTTAATATAGTTCTTAATGAATTCACTAGTAATGTTATAGTCTAAAAATTAAAGCCTAAAAAAAAAAAGAAGCAGATAGCCGCCCAAACATAAAAAAAATAAAAATCTCCCATAGTTAAAAAAAGTGCTGCAAATAAGTTTTACAGGATTCAAATTCAATTGATTCATTCCTTTATATCTACCACAATACATCAATCAATCCACCATATAAGATGAGTTATTTCCCATTCTCAGAGAGTCCTCGTGATAGTAACGTTAAAGGAAGAATGAATCTAACTTGGTTGGCTTCAATATCCAATTTAAATCAATTTCATAATAGTAAACAAAATGCTTCAAAAGGAAACTCTACATGTTCATCATCATCCAATACAGCTGAAAAATCATTTCCAGGGTTAGTATCCAAGATAATCAATCCATTTAATGATGCCTTTCCCATATCCAATAATAATAATGTATTGAAGTTGGAGAATGATTTGATACTTTCTGCACAATTGCCAGATTCTTCTGGGTCTGGAGGATCTGCCTCAAACCAGCAATCACCATCCACCAGTGCTATATTTTTCCCCTCTGAGAATCAATCAAAGAGAAAAGTCAGCTTTCCCCATCTTAAATCAGTTCAAGGTCCAGTTTTAGATATGAGACATCCTCGTAGGGTATTGAGAAGTTCATCTTCTTCCAAACAAAACTCATTTAAGAATAATATTGCATTTGAAAATTATCAATATCACTCAAATAATTCATTGATAATTAGTTCTCCCCTAGTAAATAAGAGTCTATCAACTGAAGTAGAAATAGATAATGCATTTCTTACTTCAGATAATGACTTTGCCAGTCAAGAAGAGATGTTGAGAGTTAAAACTATTTATCAGAACATATATGGTGGAAGTCCTAATGACAGCATTCTTGGAGATGGATCGAGTAATGAATCAACTAATTGGAAATCATTTCTATCTAATGAAACTCAAGATAGAATTATTGAAAGCTCATTGGGAATTGCATTAGATATCGATGTTGGAAGTTACAATAAAACCTCATCTTCAGTCGAATCTTCTTTTGTTACTGCCGAATCCATTGAAACACCTTCAGCAAATATCCTGTATTCATCTACTACTGATGAGCAACAAGTGGCCCCAGAGAGAATCGTAGAAAAATTAAGGGAGGCATTTCTTGAAGAAGAGAATAAAGATAGAGTAGTAAAAGAATTAAAAGCAAAGACTTCTAACGAGCCTATTTTGAATAAATCTTCACGTAAAGCAGTAGCTAAGAGCACATTGACTTCAAGAAAAAGGAGCAAAAAATCAATTGGCAAAACAGTTGGCAAAACAACAGGAAAATCATCAGTGAAAGAAACCGTAAATGTGAAAAATGATGGTAATAATTCTAGACTTCACAAGAAAATTAAAGTCAATAATACCGACCTCAAGAAGAAGTCCAAAGCTAAGAAAGCAGTACAACTTGAAGATCCTAAACTACTTATTACTCTAAAGTTGAACCCCAACAAGGACTTGCGGCCCAAGTCACCTCCTTCATCATCTTCTGTTGAAGCCAAAATAGAAGAAGAGGAACCTGAATCTGATGAAGAATATAGACCCGGTTTAAGACAAACTAGAAGTAAACGTCGTAGGACTAAAGTCAAAGAGGAAGTATATATTCCAGAAAAGAAAAGAAAACTTGGGCCCCGATCCAAGAGTGGTTGTTGGACATGTAGAGTCCGTCATAAATCATGCCCTGAAGATAGACCAACTTGTGGTCAGTGTATACGACTCCGATTAGAATGTGATTATTCAAGTGAAAGACCTATCTACATGACAGATCCATTATTACAAGCAGCCAAATTGAAAGAAATTAGAGATGTCACCAATCTCCAGAAGAAAATAAGCTTCGCAAATCGTAAGGCGGCAATTGTTTAGTTCGGTTAGATCAAGTAGACCAAGCAAAAAGTAGGTGAAACTGTCAGATTAGATTTAACTCGGTTTTGAGTATTGAATTTTATATTTCGGTTACAAAACAGGTGTCAATATAAATAAAAAATAAAAACACGACTTCAATTTCGGAAGAGAAGAAAAAAAAGATAATGGAAAATCAACGACGACAACACACACACAACAAAAAACAAACCGTTGTTCTTATAAGTTTTAAAATATAAACCAACACTAGTTGCCTCAATTGTCATTACATCTACGTAATTATAAGGTATTAACATGCATCTATTTTACAGCTTTTTGGCGGTGTTGACATACCTAGTTGGAATATCCAATGCCTTCTATTTACCAGGGGTTGCACCTACTAATTATAAAAAGGGGGACACGATACCATTACTTGTCAATCACTTAACACCATCATTACATCATTTATCATCTAACAATCAAAAAATCAAATCAGATACCTATGTCTATTCATATGATTATTATTATCCCAAATTCCATTTCTGTCAACCTGAAGGTGGTCCTGCTAAACAACTGGAATCTTTAGGGGCTATTATCTTTGGTGACAGAATCTTCAATTCTCCTTTTGATATTAGAATGTTAGAAGATAAGACATGTGAAGAATTATGTCGAGCTACCTATACTAAGACAGATTCTGTTTTTGTTAACAGAAACATTAGAGCTAGTTATAATCATAATTGGATCATAGATGGATTACCTGCTGCGAATCACGTCTATGATCAAAGAACAAAATCTGAATTTTATGGGTCTGGATTCCATATTGGAGAAGTGGATGATCTTAACACTGCTCATTTATATAATCATTTTGATATAAAAATTGAGTATCATGTAGTATCATCCGAGACTTATAGAGTTGTTGGAGTTACTGTTGAGCCTTCTTCAAGAGATAGAAGTGAGTTAGGTGATGATGCCGAGAAAGCATTACTTTGTTCCACTGATCATGTAAAGATTGAATTAAAAGGAGATAGAGAAACCAAGGTTTTATTTACTTATTCTGTTATTTTCGAACAATCTGATACTGCTTGGGCTACCAGATGGGATAAATATTTACATGTTTATGATCCAAAGATCCAATGGTTTTCATTGATCAACTTCTCATTAATTGTTTTGATTCTTGGTATAATTATTGCTCACATTTTGGTTAGAACATTAAAGAATGATATTGCCAAGTACAATGAAGTTAATTTAGATGATGATATTTCAGATGAGAGTGGTTGGAAATTGGCCCATGGAGATGTTTTCAGACCACCAAAACAAAGATTATTGTTATCTGTTTTAGTTGGTAGTGGTGTTCAAATCTTTTTAATGACAATTATTACTATTGCCTTTGCCTTATTTGGTTTATTGTCACCATCAAACAGAGGTGCTTTAACTACATTTATGTTTGTTCTTTACACTACTTTCAGTTTTGTTTCTTCATATGTTAGTGCTTATCTTTACAGATTCTTTGGTGGTGATAATTGGAAATTGAACTTGGTATTGACTCCAGTTTTAGTTCCAGGTATCTTATTTGGAATTTTCCTCTTGTTGAATTTCTTCTTAATTTCAGTTGGATCATCAGGTGCTATTCCAATGGGTACTATGATTGCCATTGTTGTTATTTGGTTTGTTGTTTCAATTCCATTGTCTATTGCTGGATCAATTTTATCTTCAAAGAGACCATTGCTCACTGTTCCTGTTAGAACTAATCAAATTCCAAGACAAATTCCAACTCAACCTTGGTATTTGAGAACTATCCCGGTCATGTTTATCTCCGGTATTTTCCCATTTGGTTCAATTGCTGTTGAAATGTACTTTATCTATTCCTCAATTTGGTTCAATAGAATCTTTTATATGTTTGGATTCTTATTCTTCTGTTTTGTTTTGATGATTTTAACTACTTCCTTGATTTCAGTATTGATGATTTATTACACTTTATGCTCTGAAGATTATAAATGGCAATGGAAATCCGTATTTATTGGGGGTGGTTGTGCCGTTTATGTTTTCTTACATTCGTTGTTTTTAACTGGTGGTGAAAGATTAGGAGGAGTCAGTTCTTTCCTGATTTATGTTGGGTATTCTGTTGTTATTTCTTTGGTAGTTTTCCTTTGCTGTGGATCTGTGGGTTTCATCAGTACTTTATTCTTCGTTAGAAGAATTTATTCACAAATTAAAATTGATTAAATGTTGATCCTAGATAGATTCTACTTTTGAGGACAAAACAAGTAGACCGAAACATTTAAACCACATTTCTATGAATATGCTTAGATTTTATTACTCTCTTTATTTAGTATATTTAGCTTATTGAAGACAAATTCTTTGAACTGTACCCTACTTTTGATATTACACTTTTTCTAACTTTATATATGGAAAATTTGAAATACAGATTATTAACTTTTGAAACAAATTTCTTGCATTTTCTTTCATGATATAATTACAAACTACTAAAAGTAGAATAGAAATAAAAAAAAAGTAAACGTAAGACATAAATGATAGTCCTTTCACTAGCAATATAAAGAGCTATGACGAAAATAATAATAGTAACAAGAAAAGAAATATAAACTGTCTATTTTTAATACCATCCATCGATATTTTCTTGCTCTATGAATGGCAATATCGTATTTGAGAATTCCAGAGACCAAGAACTCAATGCATGTTTGAGATCACCCGAGGTATTGTTGTTTAACATTGAAGAAAGGTTGAAGTTCAACTTATACCCACCAATTTTACTTCGTATCAAGTTAATGGATATTGAACCCAATTGCAAATTAACCAAATTCAAATTCAATAAGTTGTAAGATATGGATAAATCATTATTGATCTTGATACATCTATTGATTATATCTCCACCACTACCATGAATAACAGACGATGTAGTAGGAGATGAGAGTACTGCTGCTGATTGAGTCGAGTTTGGAATCGTACTTGAGGAGGCAATTGATTTTGATGATGAAGAGGCCGATTGAATAAGATTTATCAAACTATCAATTATAAGTTTGTTTAATTTGATCAACTTAAACAATTGTCCAATGGTTATATTCAATAACGGGTTGATCAAGATTGGTGACGACGAATTGTTGCCCAGTCTACCAATATCCAAAGGAGAAGTGGGCAAGATTCCTGACGATTGACCCGAAGGTGTATTATTTCCTGGAGAATTTGTAGTTGAAGAATGATTGGTGGTGGATGTGCTTATGAAATTAGCAAAAGTTATGATGGAATTCGATAATTTCTTAATCAATCGAATTAATTTTAAATTATAATCAATTAAATTCTCAAAGATTTCTTCATTATCATGATGAGTATTCCCACCAGTATTTTTATTCAAGAATTCATTGATTTCAAGTATATAAACTATCAATTCAAATTTCTCATTGATTAATGTACTAAAATAATTTGAAAAATCATCATTAACCACAAATGATCCATTATTATTATTATTATTGTTTTTCCCATTATTAGTATTGTTGTTACCATTATTACTAATACTATTATTTCCATTTGAATGACCACCATTGGAAGGAGATTGCCAATTTATAGGGACGATATTCTCACCATGTTTATTTTTATTTAGAATGAATTTATCTCGGATTGAAATCAAATCATTAAACATTAAGGAATTTTTAAACATAACCAATCCTGATTTAAATCCTTCAACTTTTGAATCATTTATATTTTGAGGAAATAAATATTCAGTATGAGTTGAAAGGAATTTAATTAAATCATTATTATTAATGATTTTTTGAATTCCAAAACTTATACAATATAAATTATCAATTATATTCAAGGCAAAGTATAATTTGGGTAAGAATAATTTTATATTATCATAATTTTGTAATTCAATCTTATCAATATTTTCATTATTTTCATCCACAAAATCAATAAAATTCTCAAGGACTTTAAAATCATTAAAAATAGTCGAAGTTAATGATATACCAAGAGAATAAATATCTCCATTCAAAAGAATTGTGTAATTGAGAATCAACAATGATGAAAAGAATAGGATCAATGAAGTGTCAGAAACCTTAATACCAAAGTTATTGAATGGATATAATGACAAAATCCTGGTTAAAATGGAAATATTATCATTGATAGTCAATTGTTTAAAGTTATTCAAATTGTTTAATGCCTGATTGAATAAATCTACCAAGACTTTTGAATTATGATCATCGAATTTTTCAAGGATTGAAAATAAATACGTTTGATTGAAGGGTAAGACGGGGAATGAAGTATGGAAATGACTATAATAAAGCTTTAAATTTGTATCTATGCTATTGATGGGAATTTTTGAATATTGGGCTTGGACTGGGACGGGCTGATAATATGAATTGGGTTGTTGGATGGAGATTTGGGATATGGTAGGGAAATTAAATTGAGCATGTGGTGGTTGGGCAAGAATAGGTTGAGGACCTGCTCCAAAGGAATATGAAGGAAAGGGATATCCTTGTTGTTGCTGCTGCTGCTGCTGTTGTTGAATTTGTTGCTGTTGTTGTTGGACTTGTTGTTGAATATGAGGTGGGATTAAAGATGATGCAACAACGGGTGATGGAATCAAGCTTGATGGAGTTGAACTATTATTACTTTGTATATGTAAAGTTTTATTGATCCTCCCACTTAAACTAGATAAAGATGTGACTGAATTTCTTGGTGATAAACTTTGAGAATTCTTTCTTGATCTATTATGGGATGAACTTATATTATGAGAATTTGGTTGTAAGGAGAATGATGAAGACTTTATTGAATAGAAATCATCAGTGTCACTATCGGAAATAACGTCACTATTGACTGATATACTTGGTTTTAAGGATGGTAATCTTGATCCAGTGGTTGAAGTTGACGAGATAGAGTCTATGGAAGACCGTCTACGATGGAGATGATGTTGGTTGCTATCGATTGGTCCACTTGAATCTGACAAGGAAGATGAATTATTTAATGTGACTGATGATCTTCTGCTTGATGAATTAGGCATTTCATAAGGAACTTTCCAGAAAGGACCTTGAATAGGAGGACTTGGGTTTCTCAAGTTGGAAATATCAGTCATTGAATCATTATGTGAGTTGTTGTTATTATTATTATTATTAATATTAGTAGCATTTAACAATCCATTTATAGAATGACTTCTTGGGCTTGAAGGAACACTATTATTGGATGGTACATTATTAATTGAAGATGTTGATAATTTCTGGACGGCTGGTGGTAAGATTTTGGATTGGTAGCCGACTATAGGAGGTAATATTATAGGAGGTGAATTGCCATTTATGCTTGGAGAACGGGTATTATGAGGAGGTAGACCATTATTATTAATATTATTAGTGACATTATTATTGTTATTGTTGTTGTTGATATTCTTATCATTATTTATGAGAAGGTTATTATTATTATTATTAGATGGGTTGACATTAGGCGGCGTTGAATTATTTTTCCAATGATTTGAAGGAAATGGTAAAGGTTGATGATGCATGGTTGATGAAGTAATAGGTATCATTGTATTTTGGATTTGAAGTGTGGTAGTTGGAGTCAATATTGAAGAAGATGAATTCGATTTATCCAATTTTTCTTCTAAATCTCTTATATATCCCTTTGATGGACCTCTTTTCAATGGTATTCTTGAAAATGTACAATTTTCACTATTTTTAAGACAATTATTACAAGTCTTTGTTACCTTTTCTAAACTTGAACTATATTCAGCATTACACCTTATTTTTTTCCTTCTGCATGCATCACAAGCACGAGACACTTTCGATCTCTTACGAGGAGGATTGCCAGGGCTGAACTCATGGGTGATGGGGTTGTTATTGTTGCCGTTCATGATATTGCTGCTACTATTATTGTTGTTTGATGTGGCATTGTTGATTGGGGAGTTTGAATTAGAATTGGGGTTGGAATTGGAATCATTATTTAGTAATGGCGGTAAGTCTGTATTAGATGAAGATCTTGAAGGAGTGAGTGTAACAGAGGAGGAAGAAGTTGTCACAATTGGAGGAGCAACGGGGATTATTCCTATAGAAGGGGGAGGAGGAGGAGGCAACAATGTCGCCTTTGTTGATAACGATGATGAAGATGTGTTTGTGCTAGTCGTTGTAGTCGAAGGCATGGTTGTGGGAGACAGATTCAGATCATGTGTTAAGGCAGTCATTTGAAGAAGGATTCAAAAGTATCCAGTCAATCATACACTAAAAGATGAATATTGATTATTAAATGATAGTTAGGATGAGTGGATGAGAGACGATTGCATAGATTTCACCCCTTGATTAATTGATTGATTGATTGATTGGATGGATGGATGGATGGAATTGGCTATGATAGGTGCTTTGATATGAATATGATATGAATATGGATATGGTGTTGTAAGAGTAAAAGTGCTGTAAATTAAATTTGATTGGGAAATTTTTTTTTAGTGGGAGGTTTTTGGTGGAATTTATTTGAAAAAGGTAGTGAGGAGTAGTTAAAGTTAGTTTTGGTAAGGGAGGAGGAAGGAACTCTCTGTCTCTGTCTGTCTCTCTCTCTCTCTTTTTTTTCTCTTAGGGTATATGTAAATTTTGAACTACTTGTGAAAACACCGGGGTAGTACTTCTAAAGTAATTATCTTTTTCTGGGGGTACTGGGGGAAGTTCGTTATTGTGTTTGTTTGTTTGTTTATTTATTTATTTGTATAGATCCCTTCTATTAATGGTTGATGGGATTGGTTAGGTTGAATGATAAATACTCCTTTTCAAAATGATAACTGATGATGAATTTGAAATAAATAAAGTTTTTTGAACCAACAAAGAAATTTTTTTACTGAAGAGAATTTACTGAGCCAGTAAAAAAAAGTGGAGCGTAATTTTTTTTTTCCCATTTCTACGCACCCCAGACTGTTTAATATGGAGAATTTTATTTTATAGTATGGAGAGACGGGAAAGACTGACTGGGAGGAAAAAAAAATTTTTAATTTAATTTAATTTAAATTATTTTTTATTTTTTATCTTTTTGGTTTTGTGTTAGTTTAACTTTCAGACACTTTTTTTTATTATTCTGGCACTCCGACACGACCCGTAGCTATAGCAGAAATCAACCGTTCCGAACAGAAGAGGACATCATTATAGTGACAAGATAATACTAGGCTTTTTTAACTTGACTGGATAATATCATATCATGTAGAGTCGTATGAAGGTAATTTTTATTCTGGCTTCCCAATAATGATTGACATAAAAATTAAACCATATTTTATTATTCTTATTTTACAAAGCTTAAAAAGGGATAGCGCTAGATATAGATATAGATCTTGATCTTGCTCCCTACGGTTCTAGGGAATTTACAAACCAAAAAGTTTTTGGTGGGGCACTGCCGTAAGAGACCGAAGGTGCACTATATAGATATTATAATTTTTATCGGGCTCGTCTCACTGATACAATACTGCCAGAGTGTCAGAGTATAAATTAATACTTTAAGGTTGTACTTCTTCTCTGATTATCTCCAACTACAGACTTTTGGATCACGGGAGGATGAAGGTAGATTCGGAAAAACTCTTGTGTTCAAAGTTCTCTCCACCAAATCCTCTTTTGTGTGACCCCCACCCAGCAATAGTTTTGCGAGTAAAATGAAAATTTTATTCCGGGGACAGACACTTTTTCCACTTTATTGTTTCAGTAAGAAGGAGGAGGGGGGAAGACTTGAGTTTTGTATTACGAACAATAAAGAAGAAGCCCATTATTCCCCCCCCCACATGGATCAACTTTATTAAAGGCTTTTAACAATAAGGAATAATATATACTCAGCTCAAATCATCATTTTTATTTTTCACGTACCATCATCTCTTTTGCCCTACACTCACCTTGTTTTTCCTTGGTATGTAGCTACAACTGCCGTCCTATATAACTCATTAACTTGCTGCTCCCCCATTCTATTATTCCTCCGAATTAGTTTTCAGTACTATTCATTTCTAAAAGCTTAATTCAACCTACCTTCTTCTTACCTACCTATTTTTAGCAATTAAAAGTGTAAACTTAGAACCATGGAGACTTCTGCCCCACCAGAGGGTTTCGGGATGTTTCTGTCATTTAACTGATTAGTTGGTTGTTTCATTCTATTGCTATGTAAGCGGATCCTTTTTTTTCCGATAATCCGAAAATTAGACATTTCAAATTGTCTGATCAGACACTTTCGGGATTAAAATATTTTTTAAGTGCCATAAAAAAAATTAAATGAATTGAATTTTTTTTTTAGCCTAGGGAGAGAGACAGAGGAGTTTGTCAACTAGCGTCTCAACTGGTTTATACTGACTGGCCTTAGTCTACACTACCAGTGGGGAGCAACGCTCACGGTAATCCTCAAAACAATAATTCAACCGAAATGACTATACTCAAAAAGAAAACGATTCGGAGATATAGTAAGATCTTATGATTTAACTTAAATTGTGGGCTGCTTCTTGGTGCCTCTTTCCTTGATGGGCTTTATCATTCAACTCTTTTCATAGTTTTGCCATGTTTAAACACAAGCCTTCTTTTGGCTTTTTTCTTTTCGGCCTTTTTAAACTCTTGCGGCCGATTAGACTCCACTCACACTTAACCACATAATAATTCGTAGAATGGTATAGTTGTGACGATTCAAGACGTCACATTATGTTATACTTATCCAATGATGAAGAGATCTTCATTTATTATCTCGTCAAGCATTGCATTTAATGTCTTCTTTATGACATTTACCAACCCCTACTTTAGATATCAGAACTTATTTTTAAAAATATTTTATTTTTTTTTTGTAACATAAAAATTTTTGCGCTTGTTACAAAAATGGGAATTTTTCCGGTCGTACAATAATTGTAAATGATTTTTTACTATAAAGCCTAGTTCAGTTTATTCCCCCTTTTTTTTTTTATTACCAGGACGACCATATATCATATTTCATTCAAATGCAAAAGAGCGAATACATTCTTGAAGTGTCATTGCGTATTTTGTGATGATACATTCGGTCGTCTCGTCTTGAACTCCACCGAGAAAGGAGTAGTAGGACTATTCATTTCTTTTCATTTCTTAAGATTCGTTATGTCATCAGTTAAAGATTTAAACATTTCGTATATAAGTTTAACCCACTCCAAGCCATCTTCTGAATTACGATAGCAATCTTTGAACCACCAAATGACCACTAACCCAGTTCTTCACTAAATAACTAACTTTTTGATCGCCCAGTCATTAAAACTACAAAGTCCACCCCATCAACTGGTTCTCCACCTTTTTCAACGAATTTGGTACATTTCCCGTTTATCATATAAATTCCTTTGTTAAATAACCCCTAATTGTATCAAGTATCTACAAGTTGGAATTCCCCACTGGTTTTAACTATAGTATCTCATTTTTGAAAATGCAGAGAGAAGAGAGGGGCAATATTGCGGGATGGAAAGTCGACCCCCGACCTCTCATGAATCTCAAAGTAGTAGTGAAGTGGGGTAGGTGTAAAAATAATAATAGAGTAGGTTGAAAAAAAAAAATTACACCGTTTATTTTCTAAACAAACTTTAACAAAGAAAACTTTCTAAACAAAACAACATTTCAAATTAAGTTAATTAATTAATTTCAACAACCGATGTATGTATATTCAAATTTTGAAATGTTAATATTTGACTTAGGAAGTCGAAAAGGCTGCCTATTCGGGTAGTCATTCCTTGTCTGTTTTATCAAAATTCACATCTAATTTTTCTCTGTATTTTACTTTGACCTTCCCAGCCACCCCACCACCCCACTTTGTGTTATGTTAAAGGATATATCAAAATTCAAGATTCATTTGAAGATTTCAGCATTAGATTTGGTTTTGCAGTTAATTATTACTATTATTATTATTATTATTATTCATGTCATTAGTTCAGTAAACTAGACTATATTATATTACATATCTTATGTCTGCTTTTAGCATAAACGCAAGACTTTTTGTCAGAATAGACGCTGTCATCATCATCATCATCATCACCCCAAGCATAATATAATATCCCATTCTCGTATCATATCCATAAACCCATACTCTTCATCGATTTCCTTTCTCTTCCATATCTCGTATAGAATCTGTTTACCTCTCCAATAATTAAACTGACTACTATAACTATCATAATCTTGCCAAATGGAAAGGATCCTTTGTTGTAATGCAAAATCTTCACGATTGATTTCCGAGCCACACACAAGTAAATTCCAAAATAATGGCCTTACTGTAATATCATTTTGACTATCATTCTTATTTAAGCTTTTTTGGGCCAATGCAACCAATTCAACCAATTCACCCAAATATGAAATTGATTTCAAAACCAGATCTCTTTTCGAAGAATTCTTAATCAATCTATAGTAATACACAAGTAGTGATTCTTGAAATGATAAGATGTTGAGTTGAATACACTTATGTTTCACATTCGTCTCGATATCCAAGTTCCAAACTTGATTAATATCCCAACTTATCAATTTATCTTCAATATCAGCACATATTTTGGGAAAGTTACGGGGAAACACTTTCCGTTGGTTAAAGATATTCTTATGATTTGTTAAATGAATAATCTCATGAAATATATCTAATAATGATTTGGGAATACCATACATCAAATAAATTAAGTTGTTCTCGATATTGGTATGGAAATTAGGACGGCCAGGGATATTGATTATATTGGTAGTTGCAGTGGTCATTATCGCCTCTGAACGTTCGGCCTCGTCATACCCACCAGTAGTCCTTTTATTGAAGCTGATAGTATATTGCATTGGAGTATAGTTACTATTTGTATCATTAGATGCTGAGATCATCATTTTTTGATTCGAGGGTTTAATCTGCATACTTCCCTTCTTTCCATCATCATAGTCATCATCATCATCTTCGTCGTTATCATCATCATCATCTTCGTCCCCATTATCATTTTCATTTTGTTCACCTACCAAATCGTAAGCCTCATCCAAATCTCGATAATTGGTGGATTCATCGCCTTCAGCAATTGAATAATTAAATAAATTTATAGATTGAGTGCTTTCAAAAAACATATAAATAATCTTAAATATAGTCACTAACAACCTTGTTAGATTTGATAATTTTGATTTTTTGAATTTATTCTTAATTATGAAATCTCCAATAGCAAACATTAATTCGAAATTCTCATAGATACTGAATCTATTATCCAATTCAATTTGTAAAATCAATGCTAGTAATAATAAATTGGCATATTCAAATGATTCATCTTCAATATTATCACTATTACTATCATATTCATCTAAATGATAATTCAAAATCCCGATACTTAATTTCCGTAATTCAATACTCAATCGCAAATAATCATCAACATAATAAGAATTATCATGATTCACAACATTTATACTAACCTCTTGATATTTCTTTAATGATAATAAACCAAATATGAGGTTGATGATAGCATATTTTATATTACATTTAAGTTGAACGGCAGTAACATTTTCTTCATCTTGTAAATTCAAATAATTATCCCATTGAGCAAAGTCATAACAAATGAATTGAGATATAATATTATTGATGTAAGGGATAATAATTGTATCAAAGTAATTCTCGGTCCAATAAACTCGATTAAATGAAAAGATCTTGGAATTGAAATCTTTTAAAAATGATTGGAATAAAGATTTCAATAAAATTTGATTTCTTTCCGAATCATATGAATATAACTTACTACTAATAAAGTTGGAATCAACTAACCAATCATCGGAATCAATATTGGGGAAGAATTTAGGATATAAAATATGCAACATATTCTGTTCATTAAATTGATAAGTAGATCCTTTTATACCTAAAATTGTTAATTTTGCATAATCTAACAATTCATAATGAACCCAAGAATTATTGGTTCTTGAAAATATTGATTCATTTTGAGCATCAAATTTCTTAATTAATGTTAAAGCATCATCCGAATCACTCATGATATTATTATTATTATTATTATTCGAAATTTCAGTTCTTAAATTTGAAATCCTTTGTTCTGTTGGTTTATGGATAGCATCAAGTAATGAAGAGGACGGGGATGGTGACGATGAATTTCTTGACGAAGGACTATTTCTTGTCAAAGTTATATTTTCAAAGTCATTATTCAAATTCACCTTGTAAACACTAAAGGGTCCAACCCTAATCTTGAATCTCTTTTGAACAACAAACTCATCTAGTCGACTGATTTCTTTATTCAACGCTTTATACGTGGTATAAGTCAGCGATTGAGGGAACTTAACCAATTCAACGTTTCTCCTTTGGAAGTTGTCGGCATTCTCATCTTCTATAGGCAAAGTAGTTAATGAATTATCAGCAGGTGATATACTTAGAGGATTGGCCCAACCTAAAATGATATTATATCCAGCACAATCCAATCCCGCCTTGTCACACCTATTACACTGAGGTTTGGTTAGATCACACTTCACCTTTCTGGATCGACAAGTCCAGCAACCATTGTACGTTCGGCTCTTTTTTGTCATGTTGTGGAGGTTTTGCAGTTTCTTCTCCCCACCACTCGACCTTTATCTTTTCATCAACTCAGTTATAACAAAATTGATAAAGGTAGACGATTTTGGAGTCTCTGATCTTTTATCTCCTTTTAGATCTAATTCAGAACAATCACCACCTTCTATTCATGTGAAGAATATATATCAATGGAATCCAATTGCTGATTGGGGTAATTGGTCTTTTTGATACTTCTTTTAGATTTTAAACATCTCTGTTTTTCGTTTTTAGACTCTAAATCTTTTTTTTTTATTTTAGTGTTTTGTTTGGGAATCATCGGTTCTGGAAAACAAAAGCGAATATGAAAATATGAAATCTTCATATCATTCTTCATAAACTTTACAAAAGAAACACCCTTACTGCTAGTTCGGTGGTACCAAGTGAAGAGATATAACATCAATAATATGTCAATTGAACATATAAATGTCCAAGCTGTTCCAGAATTCAATCCTGTGATTGCCGTTGTTTTACCTCATGATAAGGTTTATTCAATTCAAGTAGGATACAAATTATTTCGATTAAGTGGATTATCCTTATCATCAGATGCTCCATCTTATTTCACTCGATTCTTTAGTCAAGAAGGTAATGAAGAAAAAGTCTTATTTATTGATCGATCGCCCGCAATTTTTGAAAAAATATATACTCATTTACAAGGATATTCTATAAATGTTGATAATGATTTTGAATTTGTTCATATTTGGTCCGATGCTTTTTACTTTGGATTGCTGAGATTGAAATTCATTTTAACGGAACAAGATATCTTTGCCACTATTGGGAATCAGTCATTCAAAATATCTCGTTCATTATTTGTCACCTCAGGAAATTTCCCCAATTATTTCACCGTTAGTTATGATGGATTACTAACTGATAATATACGAGTCATTGAAGAGAAAAATATGTTACGACCACCTCCTCAAAGACCGGCCTCTGTATCAAACAGATCGCCAGCATTATTCAGTGATTTGTTGGAATTATTAAAGGGCAATAGTTTAATTATTAAGAATGATGAACATCGACAATTACTTATGAGAGAATGTAAATATTATCGATTTTTGGAATTAGAACAACGAATTTTAAAACATCGAATCATAAATAATCCATTTGTGGAAAATAAACAAGAAATAGTGTTGAATTTAAATGATTTACAACGGAAAGGGGTTATTAATGATTCTAAATTACCTACTAAACTTGAAACTCCAATTCAATATGTTCGACCATTTATTTTAAAAGAACCCAAAAGAAATTTGATATTTCAATTAGATTCTTATGGAGAGATTCACAATAAAAACTATAGTGAGGTGAAATTAATAATTAATAAAACTTTGAATTTCACAACCATTCAAATCAATAATAAATTATGTCAAAAATATATTTCGGTATTTCAAGATTTTAGTGAAGATTTTATTATTGAAAACATAGACACTGATCATCCCACCCTTACGATAATAGCTGGATTTGCTGATTCTAAGGCAACTATAAATGGAATGCAAATGAGGAAAAGTTGGGTCAATGATTTGATGGGGAAACTGGAAGAGAATGATGATGAAATTACTAAAAAGAGGAAATTGAATTCATCGCTGGTAGAAGGAGATATTATTGAAATCAAATTAACCAAATCATTATGGAGAATGCTTATGATTGGGAATAGATCACGATTACATGCCATTTCTATAGAAGGTACTACTGATCATTCTTCATTTATTCAAGAAAATATAGAATTCCTTTAGACTCTAACTAGCTTTGTTCCAGCATATAAATATCTAGCTGTATAACTACCAACAGTCCCACAAAATGAACAACATGCAACAAATATGACCAAATTATCAAATGAATCTCTAGTTTTGGCATTGGTGAT
Source organism: Scheffersomyces ergatensis (assembly GCA_030575095.1). Classification (NCBI taxonomy): domain Eukaryota; kingdom Fungi; phylum Ascomycota; class Pichiomycetes; order Serinales; family Debaryomycetaceae; genus Scheffersomyces; species Scheffersomyces ergatensis. Next base: position 210,865 of record JAJMHX010000016.1, on the reverse strand, counting down.
GGCACCCCCAATTGGTATACCGATCAAATCACCAAATGATAACACAAAAAAAGCCGTTCCAATTCCAGCCCCGATTTTCTCTACTTTAAAAATTTGTCCAATTGTAGCCGGTGTTAATGATAAAATTGACCCTGAACTGAAACCAAAAATAGCTGAAAATGCAAATAATCCACCAAGTGTATGGCCTGATTTCCTGTTGACCCAAACTAAGAAAAAGGCAAGTGTGGATAATGTTGAAGTCAAACAAACTGCATTGAATCTACCATATTTATCAGCAATGTATGATGGGATCACTCTCCCGGGTATAGATAATGAATTAAACACTACTAGTAATAAATATGAATTTGATGGTGAATATCCAAAGGCTGATGCGTATGAAGGTAAATAAGTCATGGTAATTAAAAATGCAAACCCATTTCCTAATAATGCAAGAACTAAAGCAGTATAAACTTTATTCTTAAAGATTCTAAAATCGATTGATTTAAATATCTGTCGAGTAATACTATCTTGGTTAGTCTCATCTCTAAATTCTAAATGACGATCTTTAACAAGAAGTAATCCAGCCACCAACAATGCAAAACAAATAAATGCTCCTATCCTAACTGTCCAACCCCATCCTAATTTTGGAAATAATGATCTGAACATGACGGGGAACACTACTCCTCCAATAGCACCTCCAATATAGGCTCCACCAATAGCCATGGCTCTTCTTCTAAGGAAATAATGACTTAATACTCCTACAAAAGGTCCAAATGTTAATGAGATCCCCAAACCTCCTAGCACACCATAACTAAGGATTAATTGATATATTTCTGTGGATATTGATGCAAACATAAGACCCAAGGGTAATAATATAGTACCAATAGCAATGGGAATTTTACAACCAACTTTATCAAATATTGGACCCAGGATCAATGTAAGACCAAACCCCAAGAAGTTAAACAAGGAGAAGATCCAACCAATAGTTGATGTTTCAACGTCAGGCAAGAGTACGTCTTGGATATAATTTTCAATGACACCAGCCGAGTTAACAAACGCAAGAACACCAGTCAAGCCGAGGAAAGAACCTAGTAGGACCGTGTAAGCTTCTCTTCCACCCTCAGGGAATCTGTCTGGATTATCTAGAAATATATCGGGGACCCCCGTGTCCTTATCCTTATGTTCAACTTCAACATCCTCTTGCAGTACCAAGTCCAGCTGTGAGTGTGTTTGTATTTCGTTTTCCATTACTTCCAGGTTGCTTTTCTCCATTATATCAGGCACTTTTCAAAATCGATGATTATCGTCCTTCGAGTAGGGACAAAATGAATGAAATAAATAAATAAAAACAACGAAACACGTCCTTATATATATCTAATACAAAAGCTCCAGAAGTGTTTAGTAATCAACCGTATTGCTAAGTAAACATTGAATATGAAAAAGCGAAAGTGAAAAAGCAAATAGTGGCTAAAACACCAAGTCAAATATGCATATACTGAAAAAAAAAATACGTATAAAAAAATTTAAAATGGAGAAGAAAAATGTTTCCGTCTTTGTCCCAAAGCGGCATCTTAATCCGTTATGTCTTCATCGCGATGTACCCGAATCGGAACGGTCCAAAAAGAGAATTTATCTATTAGATCAGTACTGCTGTCCACAGTTTAACACCAAATAAAAGGGTAGTAGATACGATCCACCACCACAATTTTAGGGTACTTTATCGTAAGGCGTATATGATTCTACGATAGATAGACCGAGGGCGGAGGTATGGAGGTAACGATAAGAGGAGTTTGATTTGTTAACGAATAATGATGGGGTTTGAAGATTGTTGTTAAATTCCGTTTCCTGATTAGTAAGTCAATGATGACTCAACTGTTAACATAATGTTTTTAATTAACTAAAAATCAAATGAAACTGAATATTAAATATCTACATGAACAAAAGGACAAAAATATAATTATACAAAATGCTTTATTCTAAAACAAAATTAAACAGTAGTTTGACCACTAAATACATCCTTCTCTTCATCAACACCAATCTCACTATTTGGGCCGTATCTTTCCGGATGCCTGATTCTATAGTGTTTCAACGCTGAGGGCAAAAGATCAAACGACCACATAATCAAAAGGACCCCATACCAAAAGGAAATCGTCCATTCGAAAATGGCACTCAAGCTATTATTATTCAACTTCATAAATGTTCCAAACATAATGGCAAATGCAAGGGCAGCCACCATCCAACACACCTTCAACCAGAATGAAACCATGTACAAGTTATACCATCTCCTTTTGCCAAAGATGACATCTGACTTATGATAGGGGGACAACAATGAAGGATTGTTTCCAAAGATATAAGAATTGAAAAAATTAAAGAAACAAGCAAGGAATGAGAATCCAATAAACACCGCCACCATGGATAAATGAACATCATGAAAGTTTTTGGTATTAAAGATACTAACAAATAAGATCCCTAATTGACCAAGGATAGCACATATAATACTAACAATGGCCAACTTAGGTTGACGAGGATGAATAAATGGTTGCAACTTATGAGCACGACGGAGATAAAAGTCAAGGACCAATGTACCCACAAAGAAAATGGCCTGGAACCCAGCACATGAAATAAATAATGGTTGTAAGTTAGTGGCACCCACATCAGAGATATAAACAGGGTCTTGAATAATATTACTCATGAATGGATAAATTGGTTGACCTTGAATATACCATGCCACAAGCATGGCTATTAGCATCCCCCACCATACCACCAATCCAATGATCGGTATGAGGTAATAGTGGACAAGCTTGAATCTGATAGCTCCGTGAAATGCCATTATGTAATTAAATGATGGGTTGTGATGAAATGAGGCTATTCAAAGTAAAGTCGTGTTGTAGTTGTAGTCGTAGATGTAGTTGCAAATATAAGTGGCAATAAGTGAAAATCCAAAGAGCAAACGGTGGTCCTACCAAAGTGAACCGTATTTAAACGATTGATCAACGAAATCACTTGATTGACCCACCTAGTCGTAGTTGATGATGAAGAAGAAGGAGAAGTAAGATAAATAAATAAATAAAAGTAAATGGGCTATAACTATTCTATTTCAAAACATGGAATTGGAATGAGCAATCCATCATCATCATCATCATCCCGCTTTCATATGCTGGGCGATGCGACAGTTGAAACGCAAAATATTTGAGGCTTGGCAGAGAAATGTTTTTCAGGGGATTTGTAAGAGGCGTGCAGTGACTGAAAAAAAAAACAGTATGGATAAGTAATAGAGTTTCCCGAACATCGCCGATATGGATAGGAAGGAATAGACAAGGACACTTAAGGTTTGAAATTCATTATTATAACCATCAAATATACTAAACGCCATTTCATAAGTAAGTAAGGCTATAGTCATTTTTCATTAAATGAATGTTGGCGATATACTCATAAACATGATCATAAGAGTACCCTTTTTCTACAATGGTACGTGATAGGGTCAGTAGGAGAAATCATACTTTGACATAGTACTTTGAATTAATATTGAATGAGAGATATCAAATAATTTCGATTCTATATGTCTTGAGAGAATTTTAACTTCAAGCTGTCAAGTAAAATGTAGACAGTCAGAGATAGTAAATGGTTGCAATAATTTTCTTGTCCTCTCTCGATTGATTTTACGGCATTGTAATTCAAATCAGTTCAAATCAATTCAATATAGAATAGAATCACTTCATGAGAGCTAGCTCTCTTTGTCGTATTATTGGTGAGGTATTATTAGTACTGTTTAGTCCATTGAAAGAAAATAAATTTTTTGAAAAACGAAATGGAAAATAAAAGCTGCGAAATTGAGAAATGATAGAAAGAGTTAAGGCTAATCATTAGTAGGCGTAAAACTGGAATTATTTGGATAAGAATAGGTATTGGAGATAAATGACTTATGGACCTTTAAGTTGTCTTAATGAAAAAGGATTAAGATTATATACATGATAATATGTGATCAGTACTCGCTTCAAGTTCTTTCTTTCTTTCTTTATTTCTTTCTTAGGTTTTGATCTAATTTGATTTATTGGAAATTAAAGGCGGAATAGGATGGAATAGGATAGGATAACATAATATGATTAACATCAAAATAAAATTGTAATATTAGGAAAGAGGAAATGTTTTTATTAATTTGCGTTGCATTGTTTGTATTATAGTAGATCAATGAAATGAATGAATAAAATAATTTCGTTTCAGTCCATGGTCAAAAACCATTTCTATTCAAAGGTATTTGAATATTTAATTAATGTAGCTACAAAAACAAATGGATTTCTTACAGAGATGATTTTAAATAAACTAAAAGTACAGTAAAGTACGGAGTAAAGAATTGAAATTAAATTCTTTTTAAAAATATTTATTTTTGTTGAGTCAGTCGCCTTAAGAGAATGGAATTATTTTAGTATAGGTATAGGGTTAGCTGGTTTAAGGAACTACTACATAAAAATAATAATAATAATAATTTCCCCCTAGAGTTGAGAGATTTACACCTTAATATTATTATTATAATAATTATTATTGTATGTAAGTATGAAATGACTCAAATTTTAAAAGATCTTTCAAAATAATAATATATGTGTTACTTACCTACTTAGTTTACTTAGTTTCCTATTGTTTAACCAAAACTAAAACTGCTCTCAATCTTTGTTTTCTTTACTGGCTTCTTGTTGCATAATAAATAATACTTTACATATGTATAATATGTCTACTAATTTAAAAAAATTGTCTTTGTTACTTAAATGAAATGAATCGGTTTATACCGAGGATAAAGAATGTTTCATTCTTTAAAGTATGGTGAGTAGTTAAAGTAAGTAAATGCAATGGATTATGTAATACAAACAAAACAATACACCCCATGTTAATGTAATTTTACACGTTATATGTTTTTTACATGTTACTGCACTTAAACAGACAACTACAAAATAATTTTATTTATTTTTAATTTTATTTTTATTAATAGTAACACTACAAGCTTAAACTGTAAAAACCATTTACACCCTGTATTTTTTATTTTTATTTTTTTTGTTTATAAATAAACTGCTGGTTATAAGAAAAAATTTTTTTTTTTTAGTTTTTCGGATACGGATTGAAAAGGTACCCATTAGTATTAATATCAAAATAAGTAATAAGTAATAAATAAGTAAGTAACTACTACCCTTATTATTTGCATTCACAATCAATTTCTATGGTCTAACTTATTATTCCTTCTGACTTTTTGAATTTTGTTTGCAATATTACAATTTTATAGTTGAAATTATTCCTTCAGCAGAGTGAATTAAATCAAACCAAAAAGTGTATACTGATTATGAAAATGGTTTGATAGTAATAGAAGCTAACGTATATGTTATTAATAATAAATTAATTTAATTTATGAGAAATAATGTATCCGTAATACAAAAATTAACATTTAATTTTTAAATTAGATGCTGATCATTCATTCACTTAACGGGTTTAGAATATTAAACCGGATAGCCAGGTTAAGTTAAGTAGGGTTTGTGAAAAAGGTAAATAGTAGATATGATTCACAATTTATTATTATTTATGGTTTTGTCCTCACTTAAGGATATGAAAACAAAAGAAAGTAAAATAAAATAAAATAAAAGAAATGAATTTCATTTTTCATAAAAGTTTAATAAGATCATTGATGGTCAATGGTCAATTGTAAATGAATGATGTCTAGACCAAGAATAATCATATTAAAAATTAACCTAGTTTAGTGGCGCAAAAAATTTTTTATAAGGCAGAAATGGGCTCAGTAAAATTTTAAGAGGTAAAAAATTAAAGTGAAAAATTTTCTCTATAAAAGTTAATAACCGCCAATAAAATATAATAAAATCATGAGAGTGACTGACTCTCTCTAGTTTTCTAAGAAAATATCCTAAATGATGTGAATGATAGTTTAGAATTTAGGAGGTAAGAAGAATGTAAAACTAAAAAAGTAAAAAGTAAAAAGAAAATAAATAAATTAAACCAAAACAATGAATGAATGAATGATTTTATTTAAAATTAGTATAATAATTTCAATGTTACCACTTTACATACGAATAATAAATGATATTTATGATTGGATCAAGCGAGACGAGACGAGACTAAACTAAACTAAACTAGACGACGATGAGCAACGATAAAAGAAATTGGAATGGAATCTTCTTAGACAATAGTTGGGAGGTCAAATTATCCAATGATATCGTCAGAGATCAGAGATTTTTTATCTTGCTCTTACGATAGATAATATAAATTTTCAGACGCTTAATATACTACCTTTGCATTGCTTTTACCAAAATTGATTAGCTTTACTTTTACTTACTTATTTACCAAGCTTACCTCACTTACAAGCCTGGAATCAAACAATCATAACCATACTACTTGATCAAGACATTTTAATTAAATATTAATTTATTTGCTTAGCCTTTAAGCTGACTGGATAATTCTTTATGCTTATGACAAATTTAAACTATTAAGTTTTGATTGATAGAAAATGGTAAATGGGCAAATTAAAGTGGCGATGAGGATGTATGGATGGATGTAGAACCCTATCCCCAGGTTAGGTTAGATGAAGAGAGAAGAGAATAGATGAGGAAAGGAGTTAAATAACCTTAACTTAACTTCTCCTTCCCCCCATCCTCAATAATATTAGTAACGTATTTGATATAAAATTTCGTTGGTGTGTGTTTGATTGAGTTATGATAATTGTTCTTCTTCGTCTTCTTCCTCTTGTTCTTGCTGATCATTTTTTATATCGGTGGTCTATTGAAAAAAAGGAAGTGAGAGGCCACAAGAAATACGAAAATAAAAGTAAAAAATATTCAAAAAATAAATAAATAATAATAACCTGTAAAAAAAAAAGAGGTGACAATAGATGGTAGTGCTCAGAAAATTAATTTGATGTTTCCCCAAACAAAAATAATTTAAATCATAAAAAATAAAAAATGAAACTGCAAATTAAAACAACAAACAAACAAACAAAAAAATATTAATTAGCTCTTTCTTTTTTTCTTTCTTTCTCTCCTGGGTAATCATTTTTTTTTCTCTGCTTCGGTTTTCCAAGGACTAAGATTGTCCCTAAATCGACTTTTGAAAAACCGCTAGAAAATTCAAATTCAAATTCAAAAAAAATCTTTTTAAGGTTTTGGATATAAAAAATATTTTATTTTATTTTATTTTATTTTATTTTTATTTTTTTTCATGATTCATGGGGTGTAAAATATTCATGGCAAGTGTTTGAGTCGTGGAATTCAATTCCACCCCACCAACCCAACCCAACCCAACCAAATAAAACTTATAAATAAAATGTGTATATTCCATTACTATTCTGAATCGGGACATACTTTAAACATCAAACACATTATAATCAAAGAATTAATGGTATGATAATGATGGATGAGGCTTGTCCTCATTCTAGTTCCATCTATCGCCCCCTTTCTTCTACAAGTCTGTCAGTAGGTGGAGCCCAGCCCAAATGAATTTCAAACTAATTAATGGAACGAAGAGAGAGAATAAACAAGATGGATAGTTAGTTGTAGTTGACTTGGACGCGTACCATCGATACGAGAAGATAGGTAGTAACAATATTTATAGATAAAAATAAATAATAATTATGCGTAGCCAAGACTAACTAATCTAGATCTAGAATGAATGAATGAATGAATGGATGACAAGGGGTGATTATGATGTTACTTTTTATGTTATGGGTTGGGTGGGTATTTATTTATTTATGTAATGTATAATTGCTGGTTCTGTGATCTCATGGTGAAACAAGAAAGATTAATGCAGTGCAAGTAGGCTCAATTGAGTTGATTTTTGGTTGCTTTTCGTCATTGGTTATAGATTTACGTTGGATCTCTATCCAATTGACTTTGTTCTCGAATGAATTGGATAAGCCCGTTAATCAATTAGAGTTGATGATAGTTGTAGTAAAGAAGAAGAAGATTGATGATGACATTACAAGTTATACATCCATACATCCTCCGTAAACGGTCAAAAGCATCATCATCCCATATTTAAACTTTTTTCCCCCATCGGTAAACGCTTTGGTAAGCGTAGTTAAAAATAAATCTCGAACCATTTTAACTTCATTCCATCTCATCCAGTAAAGTAAATAAATAATAATATTTAACCATAAAACAATTATCGATGATGAGTTAAAGTTCTAGATGGATTGAAAGTTTAGGATGAGATGAGGGAGATAAGCCTATTACAGTAGACTAATACATAATAATATTAACAATGAGTGAGTACATAAATAATAATAATAATAATACATAATATTTAATAAGATGAAGATGGTTTTCGAATCAGATGAATTACTGCTTCTTCATAATAAGAGTTACAGTTACCACTTTTCAAAAATAAATTGAAACTGGGATTTGAAATTTAATAGGAGTAAAGTAAAGCGCTCCCTATTAAAAACAAAAAAAAAAGATGAAATTTTCTCTCAGTTTAACCCGAGGTACGAGAAATGGGTAAGAAAGTACAAACCGATTAGTCTATACAATTATGTTTAATAACCGTAATAGCAGTAGTAGTTGTAGTAGTAGTTAATAGATATTTTGTTTTGATTTACTATTGTTAATATTAAAGTATGAATTAGTTATGAATTAGTCTTTTGATCATCATAATAATAATTTGAAACTTGTTTAGCCTTTAAATTTAAATTTAATTACAGTAATATTACTATTAGAAGTAATAACCAACCAGTATTATTATTATCATCAATATTGAACAATATAATCTGTAGTATAGTGCAATAATTTTATTTCACTATTGTTAATATTGTTACCGTGTTATGAATGAATGAATTATTTCTCTCCAATGCATCATGCAAAATCTAATAAATTCTATTCAAATATTAAGTATTATCATTATTAAAATCTAGACATATTTAACTGGATAAATAGTTCAGTAAGTTAACATAGTAGTAACTCTCTTTCTTCACCTCCACTTTTTACATTTATGCCGATACCCCCGATACCCGATGCAGGAGGTCTAAACAAAATCAAAAATCAAACAAAACAATCAATGCAGCAATCTAAACAACAATCCAATAGTTTGAATAGTTGTAATTGTAAGTTGGTCGCAAGGGAAAGTAAGGTAAAGTAAGTAAAAGAGTAAAAGAGTAAATCAATTTGAAATTGAATAGATCTTTAATTACGAACTTTTCTTTCTTCATAATTATTATTTTATGATTTGATTTGATTTATCTTCCAATTGACAATATTAGACGGTATTTGATCTTTCTTTTTTATTTAAAAAAATATTTTATATACATATTATAAATTTAAATTAACAGCAGTAGAAGTATGAAGTATGAAGTATTTGCTTCTGCTTGAGTTATGATCGTTTGGTTTTAGTTTCGATTTAGCGTAGTGAGATAAAAAAAAAAATGATCCTCCTGGCGAGTAATAAAAATAAAATCATCTACAGTTTCTTTATCATAGTCTAAGCATTAGAAGTGTTAAATATGTTAAGCAAAGTAAATGTCATATGGTTATGGTTACCCATTTTTATTAATGTGTTAATTGCTTTACTTTTATAAATGCACCTCACATTTTATTGTGCACCTCTCTCTCTAATACTTAATCATTATCGTATGTATTCTATTTTTAATTAAATATAATTCTTTACATTACATTACCTTTACCATTTATGTAAATCAATTCATTTTTATCAAAATATCAAAATATCAATATCAATATCAAGTCTGGGGGTGGAACGTACATATAATGTACTAATATTTCCTCCCCCCTCCACCTCCTATTGAATCATTGTTAATTGTTGATGATCCTAAAATACATACTTCTTCTTCTTCTTTGTTAAATCCTTTTTAACATTTCTTTCTTTTTATTTTTTTTAGGTTTTATAAATGAATCGATTATTGTTTATAGTTCTTGGTCTTCTTACTTGTTAAATTATTCTTATTCTGGTGATTTATTTCTTCAAATTCTTGTCCCCTTTTCCATTTTATACTTTCTTACATTTTACTTTTTACATTTACATTAATTAAAAATTCAACTTTTGTTTGTTTTTACTTAGCCTCCCCCCTCTTTCTTACTTTCTTACCGTAATATAAGTCGACCATCAATTCAATTCTCAATTCAATTAAACCCAATTCGAATCAATTATCTATATAAATCCCCTCCTCATCCTAACCTAACCCCAACAATGAACAAGAATGCATGACATAATTGGTAAATAAGCGTAAACTTAAAAAAAAAAAAGAAAACTGGATAGAAATCAAAGTTTAAACGTTTAATGATTATATAATTAATAGAAATATAGAATAGAATAGAGTAGAGTAAAAGTTAAGAAGATTAAGATTAATCAACTAACTGATCATTATGAATTTTTTTTTACCGTAATGAAGAAGAAAAAAATAGTAGGCGGGAACATAACACCGCGCATGGAGTACATAACATACATATTACTTCTACTTTTACTTATACTTAACTTACTTACTTACTACTCAAACCTACCATAACATTAAATAGATATTTTCACACTCATATTAAATCATCTTTTAGATTGATATATGCCAATTAATCCTAAAATATACTTTTTCTATTTTAACGTAAATGTGAAATTTTTATTATTAGTAGTATACAACAAACAAAAAAAAAAAGGTACTATGTGTTAAAAATATAGTGAGGTATGGATGTGACTGGTTTTACAGGTTTTAATAAAATTATTTTTATTTTTAATAATTGTATAAAATTAATCTTTTTTGAAAGGATTTTTACAGGTTGTCATGCAACATGGGGTGTAGGCTTTCTAACATGCAAGGCTGGGCCTTTTGTAGAAACAGAAAAAAAAAAGAAATCAAACTGTGTGTAAATCAATGATTATATAATACATAAATAATAATAATAATAAATATTATTGTTGGTTTCAGAATATATTCATCTGCTTATGTAATATTATTATTTTTTTTATTTTTATTTTTAGTGTCGTCATTCTTTCCATCTCACTCTATTAAAAAACCAAACGTTTTATAAAACAATAGAGAGAAATATCAATTCACCAATCTCCGACTTATTTCACCCATTTTGTTTCATGTATTATTCATTAATAATAATCAAACTTAACTTAGTAAAACTCGTAGTGAGAGAAGACACACACACATGTTACTTACTTACTTACTTAGCCTCTTCTAAGGAGAGGAGAGGGGGGGCAATCCTATGCCTAGTCTTGCCTTTTGTTGAGTGAGGTGGTTGGTTGTAGATTGAGTATGAGGTGGTTTGGTTAAGTTAAGTTAAAATTTTAATGATTGATGACCGCCTAGTTCCATTTAATTGGGAGGCGGCATTCATTGTAGAATATTTGAATAAATATAATAATAGCATGAGATAGAAAGGATAAAACGGAATTGAATTAGGGAGGAAAATCATTGTGTTTTTCTTTTTTTCTTAGCTAGCTCCTTAGCCTTTAGCACACAAAATTTAAAAGTTAGAGGGAACTATCTTACTAGTAAATATTTGCTCACTAACTTTACTGTCACTAATGTTTTTGAATCGAGCCATATCAATGTATGGTAAAAAGTTAAGCCTTACGTGTTCATTATGTACATACATTACATATATCTAAAAATATCTACTCACTTACTTACATATATCGGTAATTAAACCAAACTAAGCGTGACAAGACAAGAATCATGTTTCATTGTGATGAATTCTTTCAATTTAACACAAATCAAATCAAAACAAACAACCAAGCAATTCAATTCAAAGTAAAAAGAAAGAAAAGAAATAACTAAGTAAGTAAAGGTAAGCAAGTAATGCACCTCACATCATTAGATATCGTACGGTAAAGTAAAGTAAAGTAAAGTATGTAAATCCAAAATTCAATACACTTACTTACAGTTACTACGTGTGTAAATTGAAATGAAATAGAGGATATATGCAAAACTTTGTTCATATAAATTCTTAATGAGGAATTTTTACGTTAAAGGATAAACCGTTAGCTGCTGCTGTTGTGGGTCAGTAAAAAAAAAGTTAACGTTAAAGGGTGACCAAACCAAAAATTTATTTATTTTGTAGGACTAACCTGTAAAAAAAGTGATCTCAACTGAACAGAAACAAAAAAAAAGTTTATTCATTAACAAAAAGAAAAATGAATTGAATGAAATGTATTGCAGGTTGCGTGCACGGGCTGTTGCAGGTTGTTATGCACAAGAAAGATTTTTTTTTTGTTTGTTTGTTTGAGTAGAAAATCAAAGTTACTTAGTGAGTTGAAATGAATTTTTTTTTCTTTCTCGCGAGGTTAGTTAAAGGTTAACGTTTACAGGTAAAATGTGAACTGAACTAGAAACTTAGTTAATGATGAGAATTCTAAATTATGTACTGCTGCTCTTTCTTTGTACCATCCATTCACTCACTCACTGCTGTACTTGACTAATTATTTATTTTATTTGTTGCTATTCATTATTTCATTTTATACTGATACAGTAGTTATACTTTACTGATACCCTCAGTAGAATGAAGAAAGATGACTCTAGCCATATCCATTCATCGTATTAAAAATAAATAATAATTATAAAATAAATTTAAATAATAGCAAGAATAATAATAATAATTTTTATTTTTTTTTTTGTTTAATTATTTTCACACCCATTTTTTACATTTTACATTTTTTTACATTTTATTATTATAAGAAAGTGTTATTTACTTATTTTTGTGATCCAAATTTATTTTTCTGCAGCTGCTTACTCATAATAAAAAATTCTGTTTTTATTTTTTAACATGTATGATGATTTTTTTTTTTTAATTTTATTTTTTAGTTCCTTCTTAGTTTGTTCTTGGAAGAAGAAGAGGGGGGGGACAGAAAGTGGCAAGGAGAAAGGAGCAGCAGCAGTTGATTTTATTTTTTATTTTTTTTTTATTTTTTATTCCCCCATATTATACAGGACAGTAACAGTTTAATACTCAAACTATCAAGAAGGGAGGGTTTTTATTTTTATTTTTATTATTATGTATTTCTTTTATTATTTTTTAATAAGTAAGTTTTATTTTATCTTATTTTTTAACACATTAATTTTTTTTTTTTATTTTGGGTTTTTTGTGGTTTGTCAGTTTAAAAATTGTTTCATACATCACACATACTGTACAAATTTTAATTTGCAATTATTTAAAACCCATTTCATCTCATTATCTCATTATATATATATACTTTATTAATTCCAAGTATCATGATGAATTGAATTTTAATCTAATCTAATCTATAATCATCTTTAATATCATTTGCTTTCATTTCAATTCAATTTCATTTCATTCATAAAAACCCATAGTTGGTTCCTTTCCCTTTTGCATTTTCATTTTCATTCATCTCCATACATAATATAATATAATATAATACTAATAATCATTATGACGATTGATACAAGTAATTCACAATTTTATATTACTAACTATACTAAATTTGTTTGGATTATTTCAACTTGTCGTACACCTCATTTGGCCACCATACTGCATTATCATGAATTTAATAAAAAATATGGTTATTTTATTAAAAAATTGATTGAAAATAGTCAATTGACAAATTGTAATTTGTTAATTAGTATGTACTATTTATACAAGTATTATAATTGTAATGAAATATTAAATTATGAATCTCAACAAGTTGATGAATCTACTACTACTACTACTACTACGAATGAATCAGATGAATCCTTTTCTCTCATTATCAATTTAATTATTGTTAGTTTGATCTTATCCAATAAATCATTTGATGATCAAAGTTATACATTAAAAACTTGGTTAATCATTATTAATAATAGTTCATCATCATTCTCATCAACCACTTCATCCATTGCATCATCATCTCCTAAGAGTAAGATTATCAAGATTGATTTGAAACTCATGAATTGTCTTGAATCATACTTTTTATGTTCAGTTAATTATAATCTTAGTTTTATTGGAGTTTCAGAAGATTATAAATTTTGGAATTTACTTATGAAGAATGGGATTTTTAAATTTACTCATGCCATTGTAAATAAATTTAAATTAGTCATGAAGACTACTACTTCCCCCACCACCAATATAAATGAATTTAATTCAAATTGTTCAATTAGTTCAAGTTCAATTTCAGGTTTATTCTCACCTAAATTACAAGGAGTTTATTCCCTGGCTTCTTCAACTTATCCAACCCCCATTATTCAAAGTATTACCAATAGTTTTAATTTGAATAATAATAATTATATTGCTGCAGTTGCAACCAATAATAATAATCATTTCATGGTTTCTTCTCCATTATCAGCCACTCCTTCAACAACACCCATGGCTAAGAATTCAATGGAATCAGCACATATCTCGGTATCACCCTTATCATCGGCTTCATATTCACCTTTAATGCCCTTGACTCCTCACTCTGACATGAAGAGAAGAAAATTACAACCTTTACATCATCAACTTTATAATTATTCTTTTAATCATCATTATAAAACTGCTACTAGCCATCATATTCAACAATTTCAACAATTTCAACCTGTTCCTGTGTTGCATCATTATCCTCCTATCCAACAACAATTTCCACAACAACAGCAACAACACTTTACTAATCCTAATCAATATTATCCACAAGTTGCATCTGCACCAGTAGTGCCAGCTCCATTGGTTCAATTGCCTACTCAGCAAATGCCAGTCCAACAACAACAACAGTTTCATCTCCTTCCTCAGATTCAAACGAGCCAAGTTGTTGTACATAGACAAGATTTGTTGCAACAAATGCAGGCTCAAGTCCAACTCCAATCACAAGCACCTCAAATGATGCAAGGACAATATTCTTTACCTTCTCAAACTACTGTTGTGTTTAATCCTTACTGCTGGTGATTTAGATTTTTTACACACCATTGTATGTTTCACGATTTCTATACTACTACTACTACTACTACAACGTCTTAATTTTTTATTTCATTTATCATGGTTTTCTTTTCTATACTTTTTTTTATATATCTATGGGTACGATTTTTAAAGGTTGGTTATTACAAAAAAACAAAAAATTACTACACATCTTACCGGGGGGCGGCGGCTTTACTTTTGCATTTTGTATTTAGTTTTTAATAATTACTTCTATTACTAAAATACACACACACACTAAATTAATTAATATTATGTAGGTAGCAAAGTGCAAGTGGAGACAAATTGCTGCAAATTGTGAAGGAGGACACGACCTTTTCTTCTCTCAATACAAAAAAATTTTCTTCTTTTAGGTTAGAGTTTTTTTTTCTTTCTTTTTTTTTTTTTTTCGTATGATTGTTTGGTTTGGTCGCTATATCCCAAATTTGGAATCATAAAAATTCTTTAACAATGAAATGGAATTAAAAAATTTATGTATAAAGTAATGTGATGTGATATTAATTAGAATTGAAACGAAATATGAATATTGGCAGGTGAGAAGTAGTAAAGTACACTTTTACAGTTTTAATTTTAATTTTATTCGGAGTGCCTTTTGATTCAATTCATACATTTGTACTTTTTTTCAATCACATCACTCTTTTTCAAATCAGGCAGGTCGAATATCACTAAACCATTTAATAGGGACAGGAAAAGGACAACTTACAACAACTGTAGTTGCTTGGCTCGTGTTATTATTTCTTTCTCTTCCTGACATCATTGCACGTAAGAACAATCACTAACAACATCATCAATCAAAAAAGAAAAAGTAAAAAAATTTTTTTTAAACAATACGGATATAAACTCTAAACGGTTAAAGTTCATGAGGTAAAAAAGAGTATGTAAGTTAAAACGATATTATATTATGGAACGGTAATTATAAGTTGATCGTCGATTACCTCCTCCTATGTTTCTATTGTTGCCTTTTTTTTTAAACTTCTACCCTTTCAAGAACTACATTTTCAGTCACACACACGACCCCTCACACCTCGACGACATTTTATTATTTTTTTAAAGTTTTTTTTTTCTTGTTCTATTTCATGTTTTTTTTGACGTTTTCACTCTGCGACATTATTTCAGATCACGAGCACGCGACATTCGCCCCATCCCTTTTTCATAATATCATATCCAAATAGTTTTTGAATTAACAAGTGAAAGAGAATTCAAATCAATCAATTAATCAATCATTCCCCACCATTGGGAAAAAGACAATGATATAGCAGAATTATGAGTGTTAAAGTATGTGAGATATGTAATATCAATCCATACAAGTACAAATGTCCAAAGTGTCATGTCGTCTATTGCTCCATTGTGTGTTTCAAGAATGTAGATCACCTCAAGAATCATAATGATATTAATGATAACCAAAACAAAATTGAGATTAAAATCAAAGTGAATGAAAGCCCAATTCCAATCACCTCCTTAGAACAGGATACTACTACTACTACTACTACTACAACCACTATACCCAGAGTTAAGGAGACAAAATTCGATAAAATCATTCAAGATCCAATAATTCAATCAATGCTTTCTGAAAAGGCATTACAATTCCATATGTTAAGTATAATTGAAATTCTTCAAAATTCAAATGGATTAAAATTAAGTTCTGAAATAGTTAATAATATTGATAATCGATTATTAATTCTGAATTCAAAATTAAATGATTTAAGAGTAGGTGGAATTGAAGAGAATTTAATGATTGAAGAATTTATTCAATACTTTTTAAAAGTTTATAATGAATAAAATTAATTTCTTAAATTTATGAAGCAATCAATCAATCAATCAGTCAAATCAATTAATTAGTCAATGCAACTTAGTCTATAGGGATTAAGAGATTTCTTAGGGGAGTTATGAAACATTCCAATGAATGAAATCTTTCAATTTGGGATTGGAAATGGAATTAGAAATGGAATTAGAATTAGAATTAGAATTCGAAACCATAAATAAAATAAAAAGAAAAGAAAAGGATTAGACTATGCTTGCCTGTAGGGGCATACATTTAATAATTGGGAAATTTCACCATGTTTCTAATAGCGATACTGTATCCTTTAAACTGTAATGTCAGGAGTTAAACACTCATGTAAATAAAATAAAATTAGAGTATATATTATATGTAAATAAATAAACAGCAAACTTGAACCATCAGACGTATGTAGTAGTTGTAGCAGCAGTAGTAGTACACAAATATGAGGATAACACCTGGTAACGGAAGTTACACTTTTATACATAGTTTTGTAAATCTGGGTATGGGGTGTGTGTTCTTAAATAAACCAAAAAAAAAAAACCAAAAAAGTAGATACCGTTTAATATTACAGTATTCATTTATAATCATTAATAATATATACAATAAGGTTGTCAATCCCATTTGCATATTCTCTTAGTTAATGGTTAGTTTCCAACAGTATCATCGCCTCATCTTTAAAGAAATAACTGCCCTAAAAAGAAAAAAAAATTTTGAAATGTTAGGGCTCATATGTACATACATTTGATGGTAACCCTCCTTAAAAAACTCTTATTCAAAGTTCCACATCATTTTTCCCTAGCATATGTTTTCTAAGGGTAGTATATAGTTCAAAGGATAGAATACTTACTTGTGCTTCTGTTGTGTGTCATTGTATATACTTAGTTTTCTTTTGTACTCTGGTATAAATTGACTTTTAAACTTTTTGGGGCATACTTGGTACTTTAATTTAGTGTACATTTGTGAATTGAATACTCTGTCATGTCCTCAACTCAACCTGTAAAAAAATCAATAGCAAACGTAATCCAGAAAGAAAGGATTCTCTACACTACTTTCCTTTATCATTGTTTCTATTAGTGTTTACGGTTACAAACACTCTCTCAGTGAAAAGAAAAAAAAGTAGTACTGCATTTTTTTCGTTTGGTGATAATTCCCCCACAGAAATTGCTACATTGGGAACAAAATACCGAAACTAATTTGCTACATTTTATAAAGTACTTAACTTCGATTTATTTTATAAAGTAATTAATTCGAGAATTACTTAATACTACATCAATAGGGTTGCTTTACTTTCTTTTTCATCATACCTTACCACCCCAAATGTTCTTGATTTGACCATTAACGGGTTTATCTAATTTAACCTTGAATAAAAATCCACCTAAATCTCCAGTGGTATCTTTAGGATCAGGAACACAATCCTTATTCTCCAAGTCAATATGTCCGGTGGTTATGTATAACTCATTCCCATCTTTCCCTCCACTTGTAACACAAGTAATCTTTCTGGCTGGGATTTCAATCTTACCTATCAAAGCACCATTCTTATCTAAATGAGCAACTGAATTAGTACTGAATACAGCAGTATAGATTTCTTCATCTTTAGTCATGGTTAATCCATCAGGTTCAGGACTTTCAAACTCAGGATAGATATCCTTTTTAATGGCCACGTGAGGTCTCTTGTTGGATAATGTATTTGTTTTATGATCATAATCGAATTTCCAAATTATGAACGTTAATGAATCTGTCCAATAGAATGTCTTCCCATCCTCGGAAAATGATAATCCATTAGCAATAAGAGCCTTATCAATCTTAGTCTCGACGGTTAAATCTTTATGATCGATTCGATATAAATATCCTTCAGGTTGAACCCCCTCTTTGGCAGTGATTGGGAAATCATTCATTAATCCAATCCAAAGATTACCCCAAGGATCAACAATCCCATCGTTTGATCTTAATCGAGATGCCTCCGTGGATGGTAAGGGATACTTTAAGAAATATTCTATAGTTTTGGTATTGAAATCACCTTTAGCAACTCCATATTTCCCACAAACAAGAATAATATCATCATTAGTAGTTAATGCAATGGCTCCAATTGATTCCTCACTTGATTCCCATTCGATAAATTCATGGGTTTTACTAGGACTCGATAATTTGACTCGATGGACTTCTCCGGCTATTATATCAACCCATAATAAAGTATCGTTACTGGGGTTATATGTTATACCTTCAGTTAATCTTCCTCTGTATTCAGGTAAGAAGATATTCAGTGCGTCCAACTTGATACTGGATAATGTCATTGTGATTATTGTACTATGGTGATGGTTAGGGTTTTTCCTTCTATTTTGGACTTGGGGAGAATCATAAAATGGAGGGGATTCAGATGAGTATAAGTAGTGAATCAAGAATGATCGATTTTTTAAGATTTCCTCGAGTTTTCAAAAACTCAAAAAAAAAATTATTTTTATAAATAGTGCAAAAGTGGGGGATCAAACTCGTATCTTTCAGATTCTTCTTGTTGTTTCTTTCATTCTTTTCTCTTATTTGTTTAATCTTGCAAAAGACTTTACACGTCGGTCGACTCTCTCGGACAGTATGATCCCTATTCCCACCCCCAAGTTACCTGTGGGTTTCATCAAAGAGAGATGAATACAAATAAAGTTGGTTTAAGTTTTTTCTTCTTCCATGAAAATGGGGGCGGGGCTTAAGGATCCCCTACCGAATAAGGAAGAGGTTCCTTAAAACATACACATATATTGGGGAATTACCTTTTTCATTAATTTTCATTAATGTTTTCTACACTTTATAACGAAAAATACCAAGATATATATGTACTGTTAGTTTGTTTGATTGTTTATTATACCCTTAATCCTAAATACGCGACGAACTACTTCTATCCTGTTGTACTTGTAACTTATCCCATTCTCTTGCCAATTCAACCATGGCATTTGAATTCAATGAAGCATCAACTACATCGTATGGGACTTGACTTTCACTATATTCCATCTGGGAAAACCTACCCATATTGGTTTCATTTACTATACGGAACTCATAATTATCCTCATCATCACCATATGTATCGATCAATAATAATTCATTCCAAGTGAACAATAATGGATCAGACTTTCTTGAAAATGGATTGATATCAATTATATAAACCTTATTAAAAGGTCTTGGTAAATATATATCAACAATATATTTATCCAATTTTAAATTGGCTTTCAATTTGGGAATGACTGTATCATACATAAATGATTGGAGTTTCTCATTCATCTTTGATTTCAAACTTTGTAAATATGTATAATGGTTTAAATCTCGTTGTGATATTCCAATTATCTTATTATTATGAATGAATACTCTGAATTCCAAGGCGGGATTTATATCTAGCCACTTTCGAAGTATTAATTCATATTCAACTTCTTCATGTTCTCCTTCTCCTTCGACACTTACGAATGGATAATCTAAATCATCCACTATATGATCAGATGAATTTAATAATAAATAAATATCATTCACATGATCACACCTTATAGTATTATCGGGCATCATCCATTTAGCATCCTTGGGAGCCGACCAATTTAACTTGGGAGTCACGGCACCTCCTAGTTCATTTATTCCTGTGTTGATCTGTTCATGTAACTCTTTAAAATCCTCACTAGTGATTAATTTAGTATTTACATCTTCGTCTTCTTCCTCTCCATCTTCCTTCTCCTCTCCTTCATCAGTCTCGTCTTCCTCCCAGTCACTATACTCGTTATCACTATTGATCACTAGCTCTGGATCATAATTACCTGCCGATGGTAACTTTATACTATCACTACCTAAGTAATCGATGAATTCTTGTGGTAAAGGTTTAATAATCTTAGATTCGACTATGTAACTTTTCAATATGGGATACCACTGTGAATAGGAACACTTAAGGATCTCATCCCGTGTTATCTCTATATTTTCAAATGTAGCATACTCTTCCTTCGTCATCGTTATTGATTTACTGAAAGAGTATTATGACTAAACCAGATATAGATGTCATACTAAAAAAAAAAAATTCATTACTAACATAGAGTTTTATAACAAAAAAATTCGATCACGTGATGTCGCCATACAAAAAAAATTTTCCGTTTTGAACGCGACAGTTTTGTTGTAAGCAAAAAAGAATATCAACGTTATAATTTTTGATTCAAAGGTTAAGTTTAAAGAGATCACTTCATTTGCCTGTTCATAAACCAAATCCATACAACCAATCATGGCTACTCAAGCATCGAGGGCGGCAATAGCTCCGTCCAATGCTACTTTCAAGACCAAAGAAAAGCCACAAGAAGTCCGTAAGGCCAATATTTTAGCAGCAAGAGCTGTATCTGATGCCATCCGAACTTCATTAGGACCAAAGGGAATGGATAAAATGATTAGAACCAAGACTGGTGAAATCATAATTTCCAATGATGGGGCAACCATCTTGAAACACATGGCAGTATTACATCCTGCTGCTAGAATGTTAGTGGATGTAAGTGCTGCTCAAGATGTTGAAGCTGGAGATGGTACTACATCAGTTGCCATTTTAACTGGTTCCTTATTGGGAGCTGCTGAAAGATTATTAAATAAGGGGATTCATCCTACATTAATTGCCGAATCCTTTCAAAGAGCAGCCATAAGATCATGTGAAATCTTATTGGATATGTCTTATGAAGTTAAACTTGAAGATCGGGAACAATTAATAAGGGCTGCTTCAACTTCTTTGTCATCGAAAATTGTCAGTCAACATTCATCCCTTTTATCTCCAATTGCTGTTGACTCAGTATTAAAAGTTATAAATGATGAAGGTAATAATGTGGATTTAAATGATATACGTTTAATCAAAAAAGTCGGTGGAACTATTGATGATACTGAATTAATTAACGGGGTTGTATTAACTCAAAATGTAGTTAAGAATGCTGGTGGTCCAACAAGAACTGAAAAGGCCAAGATTGGTTTAATTCAATTTCAATTATCTCCTCCCAAGCCAGATATGGAAAATAATGTTGTCGTTAATGATTATAGACAAATGGATAAAATATTGAAAGAAGAAAGAGCTTATTTATTGAATATCTGTAAAAAGATTAAAAAGGCTAAATGTAATGTATTATTAATTCAAAAATCGATCTTA
Source organism: Scheffersomyces ergatensis (assembly GCA_030575095.1). NCBI lineage: Eukaryota > Fungi > Ascomycota > Pichiomycetes > Serinales > Debaryomycetaceae > Scheffersomyces > Scheffersomyces ergatensis. Next base: position 189,108 of record JAJMHX010000016.1, on the reverse strand, counting down.
AGAGATGCAGTTAATGATTTAGCCTTACATTTCCTTTCAAAATTAAATATTATGGTTATTAAAGATATCGAAAGAGATGAAATTGAATTCTTAGCTAAATCAACTGGGTGTAAGCCAATTGCTGACATTGAAAATTTCACCGAGGATAGATTAGGATCTGCTGAATTGGTTGAAGAAGTTGAAAGTTCAGGTTCTAAAATAGTTAAAATCACAGGAGTTACCTCCAAAAATATAAAACCAACAGTTTCAGTTATAGTCAGAGGTGCTAATCAATTAGTCTTAGATGAAACTGAAAGATCTATTCATGATGCTTTATGTGTTATAAGATGTTTGGTCAAGGAAAAGGCTTTGATTGCAGGTGGAGGTGCACCCGAAATAGAAGTTTCAAGAACCTTATCTAAAGAATCCCATAAATTATCAGGCGTTGAACAATTTGTATATCAAGAATTCGCTCAAGCTTTGGAAGTTATTCCAACTACGTTGGCTGAAAACGCTGGTTTGAATCCAATTAATGTTGTTACTGATTTAAGAAATAGGCATGAAAATGGTGAGAAGAATGTGGGTATTTCAGTTAGAAGATCAGGTGCATCAAATACTTTTGATGAACATGTTTTACAACCTGTTTTAGTAAGTACTAGTGCTATTACTTTAGCTGCAGAATGTGTCAAGTCAATTTTAAGAATTGATGATATCCAATTTAGTCGTTAAATAATGTATATAATTTTTCTTCTTCTCCTTCCTTTACTCGTTGGTAACAAATAGATATACTTTTATTATTTAATTTATTTATTTATTTAATTTGATTATATTACAACCCTTTTTATATAAATACCCCTAAGCCAACTTAACAGATCTTGATAATCCTTTCTTAATACCAGTCTTTTCACCTTGGTAAGGACCTCTATTACTGGCATCGTAAACTTGTCTGACAGATTTAAGTTTCTTTTGAGCTTTGTCATATTGGATTCTCTTCTTAACTCTGGAATTTCTGAATTCCTTCTTTCTATGAGGCGTAAGACCTTTATTCTTAAGAATTTGATAGTTGATAGCTCTTTTACCATCTTTACCTAATGTTTCTTGTACTTCAGCCAATTTACCTTCCTTAACTGCCTTAACAACTTCATCATGAGCCTTACGGCGAGATTCAGTTTTAGCAGCTTTGGATTCCTTCAATGATTTATAGTAAGCATCATCTTCACCATTATTAACAGATGAAATCAATCTTTCATCATCGGATCCTATATCAGCATCATCCAAATCATCACCCAATTGGCTTTTATCTTGACCCAATCCTCTCTTTCTTGCCTCTTCAACTAATCTTTGTTGTCTTTCAAATAATCTCTCTCTATATGGTAAATCTAAATCTCCAGAGAAACGCTCATTGTTCTTAGTAGAAGCTTGATCAATCTTAGAAGTATAGAAACGTAATGACTTCTTACGACGTTGTTTTTCTTCCATATCAACTTCATCGGGTTTGGAGACTTCGCTGAAATCATTACCTTGGTTTCTGGTGGCACGTTTGATTTCTCTCTTTTTGTTAATGTCTATTTCAATGTCATCGTGTGTTTCCTTCGCATCAACAAATTCTTCTTCGTCTTCTTCATCTTCATCATCTTCGTCTACTTCTTCGCCTTCTTCTATACTATATTGTTCAAATTCATCACTATCAATAGATGCTGCTTCTTCATTGAAGACATCAATGGCACGCTTTTCAATAGCGAATTCAGGTAATTCATTAGCTTGCCTCCAAATTTCTCTAGAACTTAAAATAGTTTCCATTACAGGGTCATCCTTCATGGTAGTAAATGATTCTCCACCTTTCAATTTATCAACAAAGATTCCGAAATATGAAGTGATGGCTGCTAAGTAAGCCGACAATGCAACTGATTTGACATTGATCAAGTCGTTTGTATTCTTATTCTTAAATGATATTAGTTTTGGTTTGAGTTGGTGTAATTCTTTAATTAGTGGTATAAATTCGGGGAATGATTGGTTTAATAAATTCAATTTCTCTTCATCATCCAAGTTCTCTAAAGTACTTTCTTCATTAATTATGACTTGAGTCTTTGATTGTGATTTATCTTCAAGATCTTCGGCAGTCTTTTTCCAATCATCCATCATCTCTTCATCTATATAATCATCCAACTCTAATTCTTGCAAGTGCCTCTTTTGTTGTTTCATGGCTTCTTCGGTCATCTGTTTAGCGTCTTCTTCGTCACTGACTTCATCCCCACCATAATAGTTCTTCTTCCCTCCCCATCCTAACTCTTCTTCTTCTTCAACCTCCTCTTCCCTGTCAAGATCTTCATCGTCATCTTCGTCTTCATCTTGACCTTTTTCAGGTTCATCTTCACTGCTTAATTCTTCATCTATACCCATAACTTCTTCATCTGAGAAGACATCACTTTCATCGTCTTGTCTACCATATTCTCCAGCTTCGTCCAAGAGAATTTTTTCCTTGTTCTGATGAAATGAATCGACTTCATTCAATTCAACATCGTCGTCGGTCTCTGCCCTTCTTCTATTAGTCTTTCTAGCCATACTGATCCAAGACTTTACTTAATATACTTCTCTTTCCAAGACTTTAAAGAATATCTCATCTCTCTATATATTTTTTTATATGGTGAAAAATTATTTTGGAACTGCATCTAAAAATTTAACATACTGAAAAAAAATTTTGTTAACTGTGTTGTGTTATTAGATCTTTGGATAGACACAACAACAAGCATATATCAACAGTAGCAGCATGTCTAATAGATTGGAGTCATTGAACTCTAAGAAGACATCTGCCACACCGTCGCCGAAAGCTTCCCTAAAGTTCAAGCCGAAGGTTGTTCCAAGAAAAAGTAAAGAAGAAAGAGCCAAAGATGCCCCAATACAAGTGAAGGAAGAAGTATCCACCAGAGGTCTTTCCACCAGAGGCCGTGGATCTACTAGGGGCCGTGGTAGAGGCGGTCGTAATAATTATGAAGGTACCCATATTGTATCATCCGGTCCTTTAACTTCAGGTTCAGTTTCTTTGGGTAATGAAAATGGTACAAAATTGGGTTTAACCCGTGATAGAGCATATAATAATTCAGTATCAACAACGCCTGAATTCATACAAAACCTAAGACTCAAGGAGAGACACAAGTCTCCTACTCCAGGTGCAGAAGAGTCTGATGAAGATCTTGATGGTGGATTGACTAAGATAGACATGACCAAGAGTTATATATTCAATAACGAAGATACTGTGCTATTTCCAGTCAGACCTGAAAGAGATAAGGCAGTTAATGAATTCGCAGAAGCAACATCCAAGGGCAGTACACCATCTATAGAGGAAGTAAAAAGTGAACCTGTGGAAGAAAGCATTTCATCTCACGAAGATAAAGAAAAGGAGAAGGAGAATGTGGTTGTGGAAGCTTCCGACAACTTTGAAAGCATAGAATCTAGTAAGTTAATAAGAGATCATCAAGATATATTAGAGTTACTTACGAGGAAATTGGGAGATTTATATACCGATTCGGATAGTCCTGAGGTGGAAGAAACTAATCAATCTGTTGATAAATTTCTTTTGTTTCAATTGCCAAAAGTATTACCAAAATATGAAACTAAAAGTGAAGTAAAGCAGGAAGGTGATTCGAATGGCCTTTCATCCCCATCTGAAAACATCCAAGGTCAAATTGGACATGTTAATATCCATAAATCAGGTAAAATCTCAATAAATATAGGAAATGATATAAACTTAGCTGTTACCAAAGGTGTTGCAACCAACTTTCTACAAGAAGTAATGGTGTTACATATGGACGATAGCAACGAAAATGATGAAGATATTGAAATGTCGAATGAAGATGGTAAGAAGATAAAGGGCAGCTTGGTAAGGCTAGGGGAAATTGACAGTAAAATCATCGCTACTCCTTCATTTGATTAAATTTTATAATTGTATAATTAGTTATAAATAGTTTTACTAAAATAAAACAAATTTGCATACAACATATTTTTTTTTAGTGGAGGGTCTCACTTCAAATTTACAGCCAAAATTGGTGAATAACTCTTTGGAAAGAAAGCAAGAAAGTAAAAGAACATCAAGTCAAGATGAGTTCAATACGAAATGATAGTGATGGAGTAGATCAGGATTCACTGGTTGATTTAAACCCGGAAATAAGATTATGTATTGATGTTCAAGGTTCAGTTTTAGGAGCTTCTTGTATTGATATTGCTGAGAAAAAGCTATACTTACTTGAGGATACAAGTTGTAATGGAGATCTTTATCTAATCATCGAATCCCTTATTCATCAATTTAAAGCTTTATCAATAATACTCTCCGCAAGGGTCCCTGACCAAATTTTGATGAATTTAAGCAAAGGTTCAGAGGATATTTCATTGAAGATGAGTGTTAATGTCGCTGCCGACTTCTCTAGTTCAAAAATAGAGCAATTGATGAGTGGAATCAAAACTGATGAGTTGTTATCTTCGGAAAAAGGTTCTATTCACTTCCATATGCTTCAATTACTTGCTCTTAGATCATCTGAAATGATAGTAACAGTAAGTTTTAGACCCAAAATATCCACACGATAATTTGTCAATCGTCACTAACTATTAAAAGATTGGATCTTTGAATGCCTTATGGCTAAGTTTGCAAGATCAAAATAGTTCATTTATAGGGATGCTGTACTTCAATACCCTTGAAATTGTAGGTCTAGAAGATAAGATGTTTATTGATGTTGATCTGTTGCACGCTTTGCAAATACTACCTTCTGCTGGGAATGGAACTTATGTCAATAAGAAGGTTAGTAAATCATCATTGTATGAATTACTCGATAGAACAGTCACAGCTACAGGGTCAAAGCTAATGAGGGATTGGGTCATTAGACCACTCTATAACATGGGTAGCATTGTTGATAGACAAAATGCAGTGGAGTTGCTCACACTTCCTCAAAATATGGAGATTTTGCAGTCGATTCGATCTAACTTAAAGGAAATAGGAAACGTAGCAGCAACTTTGGAGCAAGTGAGGATTGGAAAGTCTAAATGGGCACATTGGAAATTGACCTTGAAGTTCTTACAATATTCCATCAGAATTTCTAATTCTGTATTGAATCTTAACTTAGATCACTTTTTGGGGCAAGTACCAAGCTATTTCACAAAGTCGATCTCTACTAATAATAGTAAATCCATCAATGCATTATTAGAGTTTTTAGAAGAATATATTGATTGTGAATCATCAGCAGAAACTGGAAAGGTAAGCATAAAATATGGGAAAGATGAAATTCTTGATACTCTTAGAACCAAATATAATGACTTGGAAATACTACTTCAGAGTATGGTTAAGGAAATTTCCTTAGATTTCCAATCTATCGATTCAAAAGAAATAAACGCTGCTTATATTCCTCAACTTGGGTTCTTAATTTCAATTAACTATGATGCCGAATTGCATCCTCTCTCTTATTTTGAAGGATGGAAAGAGGTTTTCAGAACTTCATCTTCAGTTTACTTCAAGAATAAACAGACGGAGGGGTTGGATTCAGAGTATGGAGATATCTACGAATTGATATGCGATAGGGAAATAGAAGTGATTCAAGAACTCCAACAGAGTATTCTCTGTGAAGAAGCTGTTATTTGTGAAGCATTTAAATTTCTTACTGAATTAGATTGTGTGTGTGCTTTGGCTGATGCTGCAATTTTCTACAATTTCTCTAAGCCAACTATAACTGATGATTTGCAATTAGAAATAATTCAAGGAAAAAACCCATTAGTGGAAACGTTTGTTAATTCATTCATTGCCAATGATTTTTCCTTGACACATGCAAATGAAGATTATAGAATAGTAGTAGTAACTGGAGCCAATATGTCTGGCAAATCAGTTCTATTGTTGCAAGTGGCTATGATTGTTGTATTAGCACAAATTGGTAGTTTTGTTCCTGCTAAGACAGCCACCATTGGAATTGTGGATAAAATTTTATCAAGAATTCAATCACGAGAATCACTTGATAAACGTCAAAGCACTTTTGCTTTAGACATAAACCAGATTTCAAAATGTCTATTGTTATCAACGGAAAGATCCTTACTTATAATTGACGAGTTTGGGAAAGGGTCAGATTCTGTTGATGGTCCAGCATTATTCGGAGCTATACTCACTTACCTTCAATCTAACATAAATTGCCCCAGAACTATTTGTTCTACTCATTATCATGAATTGTTTAAAAATGATTTCAGTATTATTGGAATTGATTGCGCTGCAAAAATAAAATTTGTTCGAATGGCAATCTTATTAAATCCTAACAGTGATTGCGAAATTACATTTTTATATCAAGCAGAATTTGGGTTGTCACAGGGTAGTTTCGGAAATTACTGTGCAAAAGTATGCGGGATTCCAGAGAATATTGTGAATCGGGCTGAGGAATTCTTGCACAAATTGGACGCTGGAATTAACTTGGTTGACGAATTCTCTGTTTTGTCCATTGAAGAGGCTAATTCTTTTGATGCAGCAAAAAATATTGTTAATGAATTTCTCTCAAATCAGTTCAACATGGACGATTCAGAAGAGGAAATTTGTCAATCCGTCTCTAGATTCTACAAAATGTTTGATGCTTAATTATTATTTCTATTAAATATATGCTATGTGTATAATCTTTATCATCCTTGTAATAACTTTGCAGTTAATGATTCTAAATCTTCCAAAGTTTCTGGTTCATCAACTTCAACAATATCAGAATGTCTAGCTTTCTTTCTGTTGTCCGTTTCAAACCATTTAGGCTTCTTAGGTTGAGGTTCTTCATCTGAGGAATCATCAGAGTATTCCATATCACGTTCTAAATCAACATCATCATGAGATGCATCATCTGCTGGTGATTCATAATCATCGCTGTCAACGTCGGCCTCTTCTTCTTTAGATTGTTTTTCTGCTTCCTTTCTCTTTCTCTTCTTTTCTTGTCTCTTTTGTTTAGCTGTTTCTTTATCTGCAACATCGGCTTCGTTCATGACTTCAGTTTCTTTGCTTACAAAACTAACCTTTTGATCACGAGCATCCCCTGCTTTCTTGAAATCTTCTTCGTCTTCCAATTCATATAATGGATGTGCGACTCCATCGTCGTCAAATTTCAATTTAGTTGGGTTTCCTGAACTGGATGCCTTTTTAGAAAGAGCCTTCTTAGCCAGTCTTTTACTTACTGGAATACTCAAGTCAGGTAATTCTTCTTCAATCAACTGGTGATCTTTTCTCTTAACTTGGATGAAATCATCTTCCTCTTCGTCATCTTCACTTTGGTCACCCTTGGCTGCACCTGTCATATTTAAGTAATGTTCTGACAAAACGTTTTGATTTTGTCTTTCAAACATTCTATCGTATTTTGTTCTGACCTTATCTGATCCGGTGATCTCGAGTTCTCCGTCTTCGTTAGCTTTAGACAATTCAAGCAATTGTCTTGGAGCATTCTTCTTCTCTTTATTGGAGTTACCCCCTTTGATCTTTATCTTTGGAGCACCAGGTAATCCCAATGATGCAGCATATTTTTCAGCTGGTAAATCTTCGACTTTGAAAATATCTTTATCTTTTTGTACATGAACAGCTCTAAAATAAGAAATGAATGCTCTTTGACCTAAGTTTTTCATAAGAGGATCTTTGAAACATAATGATTGTAGCTGAGGTCTTATTGTTTTCTTGTTTTTCTGTTTAATATTCATTAATTTTGGTTCAATTTTGTTTATTTGCAATCTCTTTAACATTCCTTCTTCTTCAGAAGGCAACAACATGAGTAATGATTTACCTTGACGTCCAAAACGCGCAGAACGTCCAACTCTATGGATATAGGTAGCGGCATCTTCTGGACAATCAAGTTGAACAACCCAATCAACAGCTGGAAAATCTAATCCTCTGGCAACTATATCAGTGGCAAAAAGACAAGCATACTGAGCTTGCGTGAACTTCATAGTAGTTTCCATTCTTGAAGTTTGTTTGTGTCTTCCGTATAATTTCAAAAGTGATATACCTGGTTGCAAAGTACGGAATGTTTCATATGCAAATTGAACTTGTTTTGATGATGAGAAAAAGACTATTATCTTACTTTTCAAATGTGATTTAATGAAGGACCAAAGGACATCAAGCTTCTCATCCAATGGAATCCTTATATAAAATTGTTCCAAACTATCTGGAGTTGCAGTTATGTCTTGATCGGAAGAAACACCAATTCTCTTAGGATTAGTTAAAGATAATCTAGCCAAATCCCTTACACTATCAGATTGAGTAGCAGAAAATAATAAAGTTTGTCTAGTAGGAGGTAGATGGCCAATAATGTTATCTATTTGTTTCTTAAATCCCATATCTAAACATCTATCTGCTTCATCCAATATGAATACTTGTAAATTTGATGTTTCCATTCCCACGGTTTCATTTAAATGATGTGATATTCTACCTGGAGTTCCAACTAAAATATTCATTCTTGATACTCTTTCCTTTTCATATTTCACATCTTTACCACCAGTAACAAGACCAGCAGAGAATGAATTGTATTTACCTATTTTGGTTAATACTTCGAATATTTGAACGGCTAATTCTCTGGTGGGCGAAACTATTAAAGCTGATAAACCATCATGTTCTGTTATTTTATTTTTGATTAAACTTTCAATGGTTGGTATAAGGAATGCTAAGGTTTTACCAGAACCTGTTTTGGCAGCTCCCAAAACATCTTCTCCCTTTAATGCAAGCGGTATAGTTTTCTTCTGAATATCAGTTAATGAAACAAAACTGGCTTCCTTCAATCCTTTTAAAGTTGGTTCTGAAATTGGTAAATCACTGAATTGTGAAACCAGCTTTTCATCAACTATTGGATCATAAGCATCTATTCTATCTTGTAAAATCTTGGATTCTTTCTCTTCTCTTTCACGGTTGCCTGTTCTAGATAGTTTCTTCTCGTTCTTACTGGAACGATTCTTCTTGACCATGGTTGTTCTTTTCAGGAATAGTATTCTACAGAGTATATATCTGGGTTTATACATTTTTGAAAAATCTCTTCTCATCTCTGTCTATACTACAAAAAAAATTTAGGTGTGGAGATTATATACCGGAATCTTGTTTTTTTGCAATACTTAATACTTATATATAATCATTTTGATTATAATTCATTTAACTGAAAGACTATTACTATATTGATAGTTTGGGTATTGATCTCATAATAGATCTTGCGGATGTAATACTCTCTATGCAAGAAGGATAACCAACTATGACCATATCTCCTTTTAGAACCTCTTTTAAGTTGAATTGTATAAGCATAATTAGTCTGACAAACCTACTCCCAGACGAGTTAGGCTATACACCGAGCAGCCTTAGTCACAGTAAATATTGTGTTGAGTTTCTTGTCAACCAAAGCAGAATGGTCTTGATAATTGAAGCATTAGAAGGAATTAAACAAGTATGCTAAAAGTTAAGGATTTCTGAATATTGCAAGCACAAATCCCCATACTTATCCAAGTACTTGGCATCTAATACTTCACAACTTAAATCCCCTTGGGGGATTCCATATTTCTTGCTTATCTTTTCAAATGCTCCTCTGAAGCATTTTGGATCTCTTGTATTTAACAAACTGTTGTCTAATTCTATCTGAATAAGTAATCCTCGGAAGTTTCCATGTAAAAAGACATTCGACGTCCTTATAGTTAGGTTCCCATTCTCCAATTCATATATTTGACCACCATCTCCTCGTATAAGTTGTCGTTGAGTCCATAAACTTTGTAACTTTTGACCAACGAAAGAATCAAATGGATCATTTAATCCCGTAGTGGCACCATTGTGTAAATGCTCATCGGGCATGTATAATTCGTCGGCATTTGGCAAGTCTGTCAACTCTTCCTTTATTAGATTGGTGAATACACCTACTGATTTCTTGTTTATAAGTGTGATAGTTGAATCATTTACATATGATGGAGATAAGGTATATAAAAACTTGGGTTCGTTTGACACAGTAGCTGTCTCGACTATTTCTTGTGGTATTGAATACGGATTGTTACGGAAAATCTTAAAATTAAAGTTCCATTTCCCTTTTAATGTTGGTAATTCATTGGATAATTGATCATGAAACTGTGTTATGGTCTCGGGAGTTGCTCTTTGCACTAATAATACTCTAAATTATAATCGGTTAGTAATTGACACTATATTATAGACAACAAATTGAGCATATACATACGCTGAAACCATCGATTTAAAACTTGAAAGGGTTAGCTATATATAGTTATAGATCTGTTGTAATCTGAATTGTTGTTTAATTGAATTGAATATTCAATTTTCAAATTTGGCGATAGTCGCCGCACACATCTTTTGAAAATAAAAAAAAAATTGTGAAGCTCATCATTGCAAACTATAAAAGATTTAGATCCATAAGTATTATTCCAGAGACAATTCAATAATGGTAGACAGTGGAGTCAGTCAGGAGGCTGTGTTTATTGGTGCTAATAGACAGGCATTTAGCATTGATTTTAATGACTCCGCAAGCTTAGTTGCCTATGGTGCCGGGACAACAGTTGCATTATGGAATCCACTAGCTGAAGATCGTAGTGGTGTTTCGGCTACGCTAAAGAAACACTCCAAAGAAATTACTGGTGTTAGGTTCGTACCTAACTCTCCATATATTGTATCTACTGGTGAGGATAATGAGGTGAATATATGGCAGAAATTAGGAAAATCATATACATTGCATGAATCATTTGTAGATCATGAGAATTCAATTACATGTTTATCAGTTGTTAATGAAAGGATATTTGTTACTGGAGGAGCCGATGGAAACATCATATTTTGGGCTTATGATTCTGAAGAAAGATCTTTTAAATTATCTTATAAATTTCAAGTCAAGACAGATTTCTTCCCATTAAGTTTAGCATTACAAGATATAGATAATGAAGGAAATTATGTGTTGGCTGTTGGTGGAACTACTTCAAATCTTTACGTCTATCTATTCAACTTATCCGAGTCCAATAACGTAACTGGTTTTGTTCAATCAGCAGTTTTAACAGGACATGAAGATTGGATTAAATGCTTGCAATTTGTACCTGAAATCAAACATAAGAATTATATATTAGCAAGTGGATCTCAAGATAGATATATCAGATTATGGAGGTTGAAATTGAATGAATTAGTTGATGATTCAGATGAAGATGAGCTGAACTTGATCCTTTTATTAAACAAGCAATATAAATTCAATATCAATGAAAATTCAAGAGGAGCTTTCAGTTTTGAAGCTTTATTAATGGGTCATGATGATTGGGTCACTGGGTTGCAATGGCATCCATCATACAAAGGAAATGGATCAAGTGAAAAGAAGTTACAGTTATTATCATCAAGTGCAGATACTGCCATTATGGTTTGGGAAATGGATGTAGATTCAGGTATTTGGGTATGTGCTAATAGATTAGGAGAGTTTTCAGTTAAAGGTGCATCTACAGCTACTGGTTCTTCAGGTGGGTTTTGGTCATGTCTATGGTTCATTGACAGTGTCTCTCAAAACCAATACATTTTAGCAAATGGTAAAACAGGTTCAATAAGAGTATATAAATCCACAGATGCCCAGGCTAAAACTTTTGAATCTACTCTTGGAGTATCAGGTGCAGTCAGAGAGGTTACAGATGTGGCATGGTCATTGGGTGGAGAATACTTCACAACGGTTTCACTTGACCAAACTGCAAGATTGTTTGCCCCATGGCAAGCCAATAGATTATTCAAATCATGGCATGAATTTGCCAGACCCCAAATTCATGGTTATGATATGATATGCCTTGATAATATCAATACTTCTAAGTATGTTTCAGGAGGTGATGAAAAAATATTAAGAGTATTTGAAATCACAAATTCAATCTATAAGTTGTTAAAGAAATTATGTAACATAGATGTTGTTGCACAAGAATCATCCGATGCTTTACCAGAAGCTGCTTCATTACCCGTGTTGGGATTATCTAACAAGGCTGACAATGAACAGCAAGAAGTTGGACAAGCTTCACAAGAGCAGCAAGACGCTGGAGAAGGTGTCGTTCCTGTTACGGAAAAGGAAGATATTCTTTCAGCTTTGGAGTCACCTCCATTGGAAGACTTTTTGCAGAGGTATACTCTTTTCCCTGAATTAGAAAAGTTGTATGGTCATGGATATGAAATAACTTGTTGTGCTACTTCACCAAATGGGTCATTAATAGCGTCAGCCTGTAAATCCAACTCATATAAACACGCCACCATAAGAATCTTTAATCCTAAAAAGGATTTCCAACAGTGTCAACAAGTATTGGAAGGTCATAATTTAACTATTACCAGCTTGGAATTTTCTTTGGATGGACAGCTTCTTTTATCGGTGTCCCGTGATAGACAATTCAGTTTATGGAAAGTTGTCGATGAAGCAGAAGGTAAGTTTGAACTAATTGAACTTAACCCCAAGGCACATACTAGAATTGTATGGGATTGTTCTTGGACCCCAATCAATGAGTTTGGAACTTTCTTCTTGACTGCATCTCGTGATAAATCTATAAAGTTATGGCAAGTGAAAACTTCGGTTGAATCAATTGCTTTTACTAAGGTTGATGAGCCTGTGACGTCGGTTACTTGTTTCAAATCCAGTCTAATTGATGATTCAGTAATAGTTGCAGTTGGTTTGGAAAATGGAAGTATCTTGATCTACAAAATCAATTTAAGTCATGAAGCGAAACAATTTGAATTTGTTACTAAGTTTGATGAATCAATCACTCCCGCTGGAAGAATCTCTAAAATAAGTTTCAGTAGCTTGTTGCATGAGGAAAAAACAAAATTCCTTCTTGCTGTTGGAAGCAAAGATAGTTCAGCTCGTTTGTATAGTATTGACAGAACACTTGTACTATAGTTTTGTATATATTTTTAAATAATAGAGAGAAGTACATACATATGTATGGGTGTAAAAATGTCGCGTGGAGTAGTATGGTAAAAAATCAAAAATGTCTCCCTTTATTATTATGACCACCGCATTTTCCACCTAAAGCAAGATCAACACTTTACAGAATTCAAGATTTCAATAAAATAGGAGGTCATACTTGTGATTGAAGTAAAGCAATCAAAGAATATATATACGATGGCTGACAAATTTCCTGCTATAGAGACAATTGGTAATGATCTTCCTGAAGGTGAAGGTCAAGGTTTGGAATCTGATTTCTTATCTCGTGAGAAAGAATTGTTAGGAGACGAGTTTAAGACTGAAGGAGACAAAGATATCTTAGCAGATGATGACGACGAAATAAATGATTTCAAAGAGCAATTCCCTGAAGTGGATGATTCTGCTCCACAACAAGCCGCTCAAGTAGAACCAGAAGATGATGATGAAGAATTTGAGGGATTTGGTTCGTCTGCCCCAGTCACAAACAAATATGAAGGAGAATCAGTACATTTGAAAGAATGGAAACAACGTCGTGATTTGGAAATCAAACAAAGAGAAACTGCCAATGCCAAAAAGAAGGAAGATATTGTTTCAAAAGCCAGTCAAACCGTTGATGATTTCTATGATAATTATAACAATAAAAAGGAACAACATTCCAAAGAAATTTCCAAAGAAGAAGAAACATTCTTAGAGCAAAGAGATAAATTCTTACAAAGAGGAACTTTATGGGATAGAGTCAATGAATTGGTTTCCGACGTTGGTGAACTCCCGGAGTCTGACGATAGAGATAAATCTAAATTCAAGGAATTATTAGGTAAATTAAAAGGTAAAGAGAATGCTCCTGGTGCAGGGGGTTACCAATCTACGTAATTAGTTAATGTTCTGCTGCCTCTCCTTCTATTTGTATTCTTACTTAGATCTATAAAAACGTTACTTTGTTTTATCAAAAATAATGCAAGACATAACACGTATGAACAAATGTATATGAATAATTAAATTAAATTAAATTAAATTAAATAAATAAATAAATAAAAGGTATCACTTCTATAAGTAGGATTAATGTTGTAGATTGTGGTTCGTTCATCGCAAGCGATTTATTAAGAAGAAGTAGCAATCAAAGTACTAGAATTAAAAACATAGGTAGTAGTAGTAAGAATAAACATGGAAAGAATCATTTACATAATCCTATCAACAAATCTGATTGTAGGATCTTCCTTCAACTCTTTATAAGCATTAGGATCCTTATTCTTCTTGATAAAATCATTCAAGTTCATAATCTTAAACACTCCATAACACATTATTATAGTTTCTAATTTCTTCCAACTACCTAATTTCAATAATTTAAATGATGGGTGGTTTTCCTTGGTAATCCTCCATTTTGATAATAAAATCAATCTGAAAAGGTATAAATTAAGAGCATTAATAAATGATTTGCTAATGACTCTGATATTGTCTTCAGGTTCTTCATCAGTATTTACCACAGTCTTGCTGTGATTGTATCCAAAGTCAGGTATAAACTTAATTTCATTTAAATAAAGGGCTATAAATCCAGCTATCAACCCAATGATCTTAGTATACCCCTTGAAAACATATTTGACGTTCTTAAAATAAAGTGATTGAATTTTTGAAGATTGTAATTTTGGACTACTCAAGTATGAAAAAATAGGAGCCGTCAATGAAATCAACAAGATTGATATCAAATTCGGAGCATAAACAAAATTAACGAAAGAATTTGTCTTATGGAACACATAAAGGTAGAAATTCTTCACAATATCACTGAATGATTCATGAGTTTGAATTTCAAATTTTAAAGCATAATATTTATCTAGAATCTTTTCTTTGAATGTGAACGTAGAAATGGCTGTTCCTAACATAAAATGATGTAATGCATAACTCTTTAATAGACCAATCCAATCAAGATATTGAGAATCGACACCCAATGTATAGTTGATCCAAATGGGGTTTAAGATTCTAGATTTGATAGAACTAGAAAGATATCTCTGATTCAATTTATGTTTCGTTGGTGTCAAGAAATTGGATAATATTTGACCAAAGATTAATGGATATATAATATATTCTTTGTTTTCATATAGTTTGGTTAATATTTTACTTTTATAATAGTCTATCTTCAAGTATTTGGAATATTGTGGGGATATAACGATATGTTTGTCCGATGGTGGATTCAAATTGCCATAGTAGTTAATCCATAAATATATCAGGACATAATCACTTGGAATCAGTGTGTTGGTTGATGCAGCAATATAAAGTAGAATACAACTAATAAGATTCGAAGTCTTCTTCAATCTTCGTTCAACGGTGATTGAGTCAAAGTATTTCGTGAGTCTGTCCTTTATGCTGGGTTGTAATAATAGATCATGTATCTTAGGATGTAAAAATAAGAAACTTGCCCATAATAACAATTTTGGAAACCTTCTGGTTATCAATCTAAATACCAACTTCAACCATCTTGGAGATGGGTTTCTCCGTACACTAGCAGGAACAATTGGACTCATGGCAATAATATCATATGATTATGATTCCTAACAACAGATGTATGCTTCTCTTTTCTATTATGCTTTCGTGGTTTGAATTGCTCTTCTATCAAGTGTTTTGGAAGTCTTTTGAATAACTATATATATATACTTTTAACAAAAACAACGCCAAATTCAAAATCTGAATGTGACAATTTTTTTTTAGATTTAATTAAATACGCGACGGTTAAAAATGGCAACAAGCTTTTTAACTATTAAACTATCAATAATCAATCAGTATCATAAATATATAATAGGAAGGTAATGGTTGTATGATGTCTTCCACATCCACTCCCCCTCCACCAACAGAAGCTGGCACTGGCTCTACTTTTGCCAGTAGTCCTCAACAGTTACATATTGAAGTAGGTACTCCTTCACCCTCAAAACCCTTATCAGTTGGAGAATCAATGAGTGCATCAACAGCTTCATCTAAATCTATAAGACCACTTTCCCGATCCAACTCAGTAAGATCCAAGGGGTTTAATCTAAACCTCGCCGTATCTCCACTTGCAACCACTCCAACCCCAAATTCGATTAATTCAAGAAAAACCGGCAATATACCTTCTGTTTCCTTAGAACAAGTCGATGAGAGTCCTTCTGCTTCTATACCAGTGTCTCCATCCAAGCCAAAGGACGAGCTCAAGTATGACCTACCATTACCCCTGATGGAACAACTATTGACTTTGGATATTGATGAGCAACTCAGATTGTTAGCTTTGAAAGAAATGTGTGTGGTGGAAATCAAGGATAGTGTCAATAATCTTACTAAGAAATTAAACAGACATGAAAAGGAATTACACAAACTAAGAGAAGTTATTCAAAGATCGTTGTATAAAGAGCTCAGTTTCACAGCATCCAATTCAGTCAAACAAGATCAAGATTCTTTACACAAGAATAGCAGTAACAATAATAATAATAATCGTCCTCGACAAAATAGTAATCCTCGAGAAGAAGCAATTGCTAGTACGAAAAATAGATCAAGAAGAACATTATCATCATCATCTCATCCTAATATCAATAGTATCCTAAATTCTCCTGAGGTTCCGGATTCTGAAAATGCTGCCAAGTCAGGATCTAAACTATGGAATAATCTAAGTAAACCATTGAATTTACTTCAACAGTTTGATACCATGTTACTGAATGAATTTGAAAAGTCACTACTCCCTAATCAATCACAAACTGACAATAATAATAACCAACTATCTACAAATTACCAACCCCGTCGTTCTGAAGAGTCCGTATCAACATTAGGATCTTCAGTACCATCACCTCTTAAATCAAAATCAAAATATTCTTCCTCAGGTACTCATGACCTTGAACAATATCTATCATCAGAAGAACCAAGTTCTAATGCAGAAGATATGTTACAAACAGTCTCGACGTCTATATGGTCGTTTGTTAATGAAGTTAAAGACAATGTGTTGTCTTCGTTACGGGAAGAAGAGCCGGACTATAAGTCCAGAAAATCAGGGCCCTTTGATTCAAGCAATCCTGATTCCCCCCGTAATGTGTATAATTTGGATACTGGATCTACAATCAGCCTAGATAAAACTACCAATAATGAAAGTGGTGAAAATACAATTATATCACTTAATGGTCGGCTTGATGCTAATGATGAACAGGACGAAACCATCTTAAAGAGTCCTCCACTACAAACAAAGGATAAGGATTTATAAAGCTGACGATGTTTGATTTATTGTTCTCCGATTGCTTTCTTTCAGGTCATGGGGTTTAGGGTATATATTATAGACGTTTATTAGAGTAGAATTTAGTTCTTAGTTGTTTTTTTAGAGTTTTTTGAAGTATGTATTACTTATACTTTCCACTATAAATTACTTTTATATATTAAAAGGCTAATAATTTGACTATAAACCTTGTAACCCTTTAATAACTTCTGAATGTCTTAAATCTTCCAATTTCTTTTCACTGATTTCCCCTATGGATCTTAAATCCTTCAACATGATATCTTTCAATTTATCAAAATAAACCTCTTGTAATAAGTTTCTAACATTATATTCTGATTTTTCTATCAATGTACCTAAATTGATTAAATGACTCGTTTCCAAATTGACAGCAGCATCAACCTCAACACTTTGTGTGGTTTCCAATTGTCTTGTCAACGTACCAGATAATGATAAGGATGATAATTGTTGATTTTGCAAATCAAGTATAACTGAAGTAGTTAATTTATATAAGTATGACGAGGATGATTCTGCAATTACTTCAAACACATGGATTGAATCCCATTTCCCTGATCCATCTTCTGTTTCCTTTTTTATTAAAACCACACCGGCAAATCCATCTTTGATTGTGTCTTCGTCATCCTCGGCCGTATCCCATAAATACACAGAAGAAATACCGGCTCCTTCGTAGTATAAATCACGGTACACGTCAAAACTATCATTGGCTTTGATTTCAAGTTGTCTTAATGCACTGGATGGGAATGGAGGTGGTTCGTCATCATCTTGTGGAGTTGGGTAATATTTGTTGGACCAAGGTGATCTGTACGCATCTCCATCTCTGTTGTAATCACAGCCCAAGTACTCCTTTCCTGTTTCTTTACATTTGGATACTTTTAATGGTGTATCCACTGATGATAATAGATCTTGAACTATTTCCTCACCTTGAGAATCATCATTTTGAATGACTGTACATATATCATTAAGATTCTTGGACACTGATTTTGGATCCAATCTTCTTAATAAATCCAAAGAAGCATCAACTTTCTCCTCGTATGACATGGTAACTATTGCAATTGATCCTTTCAATGGACTAGAATTGATGATTAAAAGTAATAGATAGTGGTTAAATGTTGTTTCCTAATCCCTGTCACCTCCATTTTTGGTGAGACCTTTTTTGGTATATGAAACATCACCACCGCAATAAATAGTTAGATCCAAAGTCCAAAAATAACCAACCAACCAATCTACATTCAATCTACTCCTTTGGAGAGTTGTTAATAACTACATAGAATAAGGTATATTTAATAAATATTAGGTATGTATTAATATTAAGAAGAACTAAACCAACGAATCTTTTTTTTACTATTTTTTGTATTTATGTATTTAATTGTTTTCACTATAAAAGACAACAAAGTTTAACCAGATAATGCATAAGTACCACCGAATCTTGGAGCGTGGATAATGATACCATTAAGAAGTCCAGCAATCAACCCAGCAATTGGTAAAGTGAAGATCCAACCAGAGTAACACCAAAGAACCATTCTCCAGTTGACACTCTTCAAGTCTCTGTTACATAAACCAATAAAGACGGTAGCACCAACGGCAGATTGAGTAGTAGAGACTGGAATAGCTAATTGGGTAGCCATGACGGTAGTGACAGCAGCACCCAATTCAATTGAAAAACCTCTTGATGGGGATTGCAAGATCAATTTGTTACCTAAGTTTCTCATAATGTTGTAACCATAAGTCCAAACACCAATAACTAAAGCAGCAGCAGCATAACATAAAACCCATACTGGAACATCAGCCTTCTTGGCAATAGTGTTGGTACTCCAAGTCAAGTAAATAGTAGCTAAGGGACCTGTGGCATTAGCAATATCGTTAGCACCGTGAGCAAAGGACATAGTGGATGCAGTAATGGCTTGTAATAAAGAGTACATGAATTCAATCTTATTATCGTAATATTTGGAACTTTGATGCATAGTTTTAAGATCACCAGATAAGAAATTACTGTTTCCAACTTGATCAGCAATAATATCTTGGGTGAAACCATGAGAGACAACCAACCATAACAAGTAGGGCCATTGCTTTGGACCTTGTTTCAATAGCGATAACCAAAGTTGTCTGGTAGTTTGTTTTTTGACAGGAGCTTGGTTAGTTTGTTGTTGTTCAATATCAATAGTTTGGCCATTTTCAGTAACCTTATCAATAGATGAACCAGATTCTTCAGCAGAATCTTTAACATTACCACCTTTAAGTTCATTGATTTCACTAACGTTATCAGTATCTTCATCAAGTTCATTTTCATATCTTCTACCTTTATAGTAGTCAATAGTTAATTGATGTCCAGCTGGTCTTGGAGGAATATCATCAGTAGATTTGAACCAATAGATAGGACCCACAAAGACGTGATACCATTTCAAAGTCCAATCTTCATGAACTAATTTTCTTCTATAGTAAGGGTAAGAGAATATGATATAAACAACTGCAGCAACAGCACCAGTACCTAAGATGGCACCGACAATGGTATGGGAAGGTAAATTGTTTAATTTCAACTTAGGAGATCCTTTCCAAACAATCAACATGGTCAAGATGGAAAAAGTAATGAAAACCAAGATTGGAACTAAAAGCATGGCATTTCTTAAAGAAGTCTTGGGGTTTTTGATTTCTAAAACACAGTATTTAGAAATTAAAAAGGTGATAGAAGCAAGACAACCTGCCAAGATAGGAGCAATAAACCAAGAAGCAATAATTTGCGCAACCCCAGACCAACCCCAGATAACGTGAGAGGCTCCTTTAGCAGCAATAGAAGAACCGATAACAGCACCAACAATAGAGTGGGTGGTAGAAACCGGTAAACCAATACTGGTTGCAACAGTCAACCAAATAGAAGAACCAACCAAAGCACAAGCCATGGTTAACATAAGAGCAGCTGGATTACCATCAAAGACAGTGATATCATAAATCTTATTTCTGATAGTATCTGAGACTCTAGCACCGACCAAGACAGCTCCTAAGAATTCACAGATGGCAGCTAAAATCATAGCTTGCCAATATTTCAAAGATCTGGAAGAAACAGATGAAGCAAAGGAATTGGCAACATCATTAGCACCGATATTCCAAGCATCCAAGAATGCAAAGATCATACCAATAGCAAAGATATAATCAAATTGATGTAAAGCAACTACCATTTTTGACTAATTTTTATTGTTATAATGAAATTTGATAGTTAGTTAGTTAGTTAGATAAGATAGATCTGGTGATATGTAATGAAATGAAATATCCACTGACTTTAAATACTTTTGAATCTACTATAAGGGTTTCCTATAAGAGATATTTTTCAAATTTTTCAAACGAATTACCAGGTTTATTTATAATTTCCTGAAAATAGTTCAAAGGAAGTATAATTACATATTATAATTTGACATGATGAATTTAAAAGGTGGTAAGAGAAGTATTATCATGCTCGTGGGGGGTTATTACATGAAGAGCGTTTTATAATTCATATTATTACAACGGCGTCTATTGTATTGCAGTAGATGTGGACTTTTTCTTAGCTCAATTTACATTGTATTGATAGCCCTCTCTAGATATGACCAAAACTAGAATCGATGTTAAATGATAATTATAAGAAAAAATATACCCATATAGCTACTGAAAAATAAAAATTAAAAGTTGCGAAAACTTTTTTTTACTTAACGAAAGTCATAAAAAAGTCAAATTTTTGAAAGGAAGGAAGAACGCCAAGAAGATAAAACAAGCAAATGAGAAACCTTAGTAATTAAGGGTGGACTTTTATTATAATTATCCTTATTATTGTCCTTTATTATTATCACCACGATAAATAAGCTCTCTCTCCCCCCAGGATTTTTTTCTTGTCATCAACGCACCAAAGTAGTACCAGTAGAAACAAGAATTTTACTTGATTGTTTTGTTTCTCTTTATTAAGTAAGGAGATGTCTCCATATATTTCTTGTCTATTGGGACTCCCTCGTACATAAGTAACTGATGGAGCCCACGTTTCCCTTTCTCTTAAATCTAAGGGGTTAAGAGTAGATTTGTTTCCTATAGATATACTGCCCCACGACTAATGCTTCTCTTTCTACAAAGTAATGGTCAGAAATTCTTTTTCATGATAAGATCTTGCACACAAACTAGTCACACATCACAATGAAGAAAGTATTGTCTAAAAACAACACTGCCTGGCCCAGCTTGAAAAAGTTTTTAGGTGAAATTTAAGAATTAGGGAAAGAAGATAAAAAATGGAACCAAAAATAATAAAAAAAAAAAGAAATACTTATATGCAGTAGATTCCTGCTAACACGTGGGATCTCTATAACTATCACTTCTCTTTTTGTCTTTTTACTTTCTACTTTTTGCAATTTGATTGAATGGCTTTATTCAAAGTTTTACAGTGTGATCATTTCTATGATTCAAAAAGGTTTAACGGCCAATATCCTACTAAAAAAATAAAAAAGAAAAACATAGTATCATAGGTTAAGAAAAAGCTATCAGGTCTCACAACCTTTGCAACTGTCTGTCAATGGGAGATATCATCACTGCCACGGACCATCATTTTAAATTAAGATCCATATAGGAAGAAAAATCTGGGAGAAGACAAGCCTTGTTCCATTTCATATTGATGAAGAAAGAAGAAAAATACATTGATTTTTCTTTATGATTTTTGAAACTTTCATTGTTGGTTCAATTTACTCTATTACTATCCCTTGAATGGAAATGTTAGAAATTTATTTAATGTATTAAATATCGATTGGAAAGTTAAGGTTTTAGAATGTAGACTTCCCGTTGTCAATAGCAGTGCAGTAGTGCAGACGATAGTAATAAGAAACAAAGAATTGGACATCAATAATATTTTCTTTAATCATGAATTTTAACCTGCAAGTTCATCTCTAATAAACACACTAACCCCCTAGTTGAATACAATATGAAAATCGCCGAATTATCGGTTGAAAATTATACAAAATGAATTTCTATGCTTTCGTAAAAATCAAAATCATTCAAAAGGATTACAATGAAGAAAATTTCTTGTCCCTAAAATAACAGTGTGGCTTTGTTAATTTGATCCATCCACCAGAAGTAAATTTCAGCCCCTATGTGTTCTTCTCATTTTGCTAAAATAAGATAGATAGGGAGATATGGTATGAAACAAGTATTATCTGACTGTTGTATGCCAAGTAGCCAAATAGTTGACTTACTGTTTAATATCGTCCTGACAAGTTAATGATTCAGTAAAAAAAATACGGGGAAAAAATTGTGTGGTCCTGTACACAGATGACGTGCCGGCCAAATTTGATATGACAAATTTGGAAAAGGCAACCATTATGATAAAACATATTGTTGGCAAGATTTACCACGGACAGGACAAGATATGGCTACAAATGATGAGAACTCGAGGTTGCTAGGAAGTAGGTCCAACTCCAACATGGCAGCAGGACCCATCCGACCACCCACTCCAAATTCTTCTCGTTTATACTCAGGCACCTCTACACGGCCTCCGCTATTTTCCGTGCCGTCTACTCAATCACTTAGATCTTTGAAAAGTATTAATAATATCAATGATCCCTTGGTCGACACGTACATCAACCGAGCCGGGCTCAATAATGATGACGATGATGCCAACCTGTCGGTGCTAAACTTCAACATATTCAGCAAACTCAATGCATCATCCTTTGATCATGGTGCATATTTAGCATATTATTTACCGATCTTGAATTGGTTACCAAACTATAATATCAAACAAAGTCTACTTGGAGACTTCTTAGCTGGTATATCGCTTGCATCGTTTCAAATTCCGTTGGTCATGTCGATAAGTACTTCCTTGGCTCATTTACCACCTATAACAGGGATATACTCGATCATTTCAGCTGCGGTCATGTATTCTATGCTTGGTTGTGTCCCTATTCTTATTGTTGGTCCTTCACCTTCAACAGCTATAATGTTTGGACAAACTATAGAGGAAATACTCCATGAAAAATCATTTGAAGGATTTACCGAATTAGAAATAGCCTCGGCCATGGCATTCACTATGAGTGGTTTATTATTGGGTTGTGGATTATTCCGATTTGGATTCTTAGATAATGTCTTAAGCCGTGCATTATTGAAGGGTTTCATAGCTGCCATGGGTTTTATTATGATCATTAATGAATTCAGTACGGAATTAGGATTGGTTGAACTAGCTCAAACTCAACCTCATTTAACTACAATTGACAAACTTATGTTTGCTATTCGATACTATAAACAGAGTCATGAACTTACATTCACAATCTCGATCGTCACTTTAACTATTGTGATGATTATTAGACAATTCAAAAGTATCTTGGTCAATAAATATAAGAAAAAACTGGCAGTTTATTTTCCAGAATTATTCTTGATGGTAGTATTAGCGACTTATTTCTGTCATAAATTCGATTGGTATGAAAATGGAGTCGATGTGGTAGGTAATATAAACCCTAGTGAATCTTCCTTCAAGATAGTCAATCCCTTCCATCTTTCCAAGCTCCCCCTTTATAAAAAGACATTCTCAACTGCCTTCCTTTGTGCTATTCTTGGTTACTTTGATTCCACTACAGCCACAAAGGCATTAGGGGCAAAATATAACTATAATGTATCGTCCAACCGTGAGTTAATAGCCTTGGGATCGGCTAATTTTGTCGTCAGTTTAGTCAGTGGTTTACCATCCTTTGGTGCCTTTGGAAGATCGACCATTAATATCTTGGCAGGAGCAACAACCCCAATGGCAACACTTATAATGTCAGTATGTACCGTATCAGCCATCATTTACTTGTTGCCATTGTTATACTTTTTACCCGAATGTGTCTTGGCCCTTACAACTACGATTATTGGTATTACTGTCTTACAAGAAATTCCTCATGATCTTAAATTCTTTTGGGATATTAAAGGATATGAAGAATTGTCGCTTTTTTCCTTGGTTTTCATCACCACTATTGGATGGAGTGCTCAAGCTGGTGTAGGGTTAGGGATTATGGTAGCAATCATTAGAGTGATTAGACATAGTACCAAATCTAGAATACAAATTTTAGGGAGAATCCCAAATACAACTGTGTTCCGAAATGCCGATGCATTAATTGAGGAAAGTTTTGCTGGGTTTACCAATGAAAATGATGAACAAGAAAATGATAATACTACAACTACTAACAATCTAAGTTCGAATAATTCTTCATCAGAGAATTTATTATCTGCCTCAACCCCTCAAATTGCCGTTAATGATAAACTCTCTCATTTAATTGCCGAAATAGAAGAAATAGAAGGTGTTTTAATCATCAAGATCCCCGAGCCGTTAAACTTTGCCAATGTTTCCGATTTGAAAATCAGAATTACAAGAATAGAAAGATATGGCTCTTTATTAATTCATCCATCACAACCATCTAAGCGAGCTTTCAATAACCAGAACATCAAATTTGTGATCTTTGATTGTAAGGGGATGCATAGTATTGATGCTTCTGCCACGCAAGTGTTGTATGAAATAGTGAGAAGATATGTTGAAGATGAACTGATAACGATTTCATTTAGTAGAGTTCCAGCTGATGCTACTGTTCGAGACAAATTAAAACGATCAGGACTTGTAGCGTTGGTTAATAGTTGCAACGCTCCAGCTCGTGCAGCCAGTCCTCGACTTGATATTACTTGGTCCTCTTCTGGTTTAGGCAATGGTTTTTTCCTCAGTATCGATGAGGCGTTAAGGTCAGTGGACCTTCAAACTGTATAGACAATCATTATTAGTGGCCAGTCCTCTATAGAAATACATCCTTGCTTTCTAACCTTCTTCCGGATGAAACATATCATGAATGAATCAAACTCAGTAGAGTGATAGCAAATGAAAGGTAGCGCATATCTGACATTTTAGACTTTTTTTTTTCTGTCTGACGACATCTCGCACCTGTAAATTAATGACCCATAATCAAAAAATTAATCAGACTCTATCTGATTCTAGATCTATAATCATCATCATATTTCTTTTACTTTTCAATCAAAGTTATTATAAGTATAAGTACTCTTGCTACCTCCCAATTTGTTTTTGATTGTTTTTTCTTGTATTCTAGAGTTACTTGCCTACCACCAGCATGATGGTAAATAGATCCAGAGCCTTATCTCAACTACTGAAGAGAAGTGCATCGTTGTCATCCTCATCCAAAAGACGACCACCCAGAATAGAGCCCAATAAGTCAGCCGCATACATCAAGAAGTATTCCTTTTATGATTTAGTATTAAGAACCCCATCTCATCCTACTCATCCTATAGAGGCCAGTCTAATGTCGGCCAATGAACTCACAGATTTAAAGAAAAATACCAAGACTACCTTCGAGGGTAATTACTCAATAGGTGATTTAACTCCACAACAAAAGATCAAATTCATCTTTGGGGGTAGAATCAAGGGTGAAGCTCCAGTATCGTCGAGTAGACGTTTGAAAGGTGAACCAAGAGTGGTTGCTGGGATAACAGTACCTGCCAAACCTACAGAACCAGACAATTGTTGTATGAGTGGATGTATTAATTGTATATGGGAACTTTTCAATGATGATATTAAAGATTGGAATTCTAAACGTAAGCAAGCTGCCTTGAGTTTGGTTGCGAAGGGTGGAAGATGGCCAGAAGACTTTGATGCACCAATTAAGTATTTGAAGAAGGAAAATTTACCTTTATCACTTGCTGATAAACTGCCCGAGGAATTACGAGAGGGCTTTGGATCACATAAATCCGATGAAGATGAAAACTGGGCTAATGTTCCTGTAGCCATTAGAGTTTTCGCCGAAACTGAAAAACGTATAAAGGCAAAGAGGCAGCAGTCTAGTGGCAATGCTACAGTTGAAGCTTCATAAGAGTTGTTTCACTCCTTTAATATTTATTATATTTCATATATCATGTCATGTCATTTCGTCCCGTTGTTAGAGGGACCTGTTATTACTTATTACTATTATTTATTTATTTATTATCATATTTTCATTTTTCTTTACCTACAATTATTTAACTTTAGATATTCTTGTTGAAACATTATGTATATTTGTCAAAACGTAATTATAAACTATTGTACAGGCAGATCTTTTTCTCCAATTATTCGTCCAAGTTGACACCTTTCGACTTATAGAACTCCTTAGCCTCGTCAATTTGAACTAATAATTCCTTATATTTATCTTCCTTGTCTTTGAAAGTAAGAACACCCCATCCTAAAGTTGATAAAGCATAAGATCCAAATGTCACTAATCCCCACCATGGTAAGTATGGTAATATTTCATCATGGATTTTTTGAGTGGTTGGAATAACACCAGTGTATAATGCAAAGTAAATTGCAGACAAGGCAAATACAGTCAATCCTGCTTCTGTTGCTTTAGTCATGATGATTGGTTGTGCTGTTGATGGTTGGTTGCAATGGATTGTGTTGTGTCTTCAATTTCCTTTAACGTGTCTTTTTAAAAATTTCAGTGCACTTTGAAAATAATTTGGTGTGGTTTGCATATAATAAATCATACACTATAATAATAATAATACACTATATAAATAAATAATTCATTCTTCAATGTTATCTTGCTTTATAAAACCTATCAATTGACTCAATTTACTAGAAGCATCTTCATTCAATTGATCTAGTTTACTCATCAAATTGACTTCGTCCACAGCTAATGGCGTCTCTTCACCAATGGCTTCTTCATCAACACCAACATCAATATTGTCATCATCCTCTTCATTTTCATTGTCAATATCGCCTTGTGTTTCTTGACCAACTTCCTCTTCTTCCCCTTCTCCCTTTCCATTGCCTTCATCGCCTTCCGTAGATTGATCATCATTGGTGGCCGTGTAATCAGTATTGATGATTTTATATATCTTATTCTGATCAGTGGCTTCTTCCTTCACAATTCTATTTAGTTTATAACGAACAATCCGTCTAACCACCTCCATGGTTTGACGATTGATCCAACCATCTTGGAAATCAGGAACATCACGTAGGAAATCACGACCAAAATATTTATGATGATCTTCGATTATTGTGGTTATATCCAAATCCAATATATCTCCAATTTGATATGTGACAGTTGAGGGTAAAGTCACACCATTGAAAAAGAGGAATTCTGATACTTCAATCTCCTGGTTTGATTTTTTCTTCTTATTGGCTTCGATGATTGTATTGGGAACTATCCTTCGTGAATATTCCTTGGGTAAGACAAATTTCAATCCTGGGATTCTAAAGTATTCGCTTTGATATACCCAAAATGATTTATCAGTCTTAGGATCAACCCCAAACTTAACATTACAAAATCTCCATGGACCACTTTTATATATAAAAGTCACGTAGGGTAATGCTTGTTTTATGAATCGTTTTATATCTTCAGGAACAATATCCTCCAATTGTTTTCTTAACCAAATAGGTTTTATTTCAAAGATATCTTTGATCCAATTGATACATTTCAACAAGAGAAATTCAACACTATTGACTGCTTGAGATTTAGAAGTTAATTGATTATAACTTTCAATCAACTCAGGTGCAGGTTGATCAGGGATAACATTAGTATTATAATCTATCATTTTTGTATATAATTTCAAGGAATTCTTGGTAGATACAACTCTAACCTCACCACTTTCTTCATCCTTTACTGCTGTTGTGAATGGATTCTTTTGATATCTAAAATCAAAGGGAAATCTAATAGGACTTAATATCGGAGGAGGTGGTAATTGATGATCGATATTCTTAAAGTAGGTTTTCGAAGTATCCTTATAATCGGTAATACCATTGAAATAATTATGTTTATCAAAATATTGTTTAAAGTTTGTAAAGTTTCTTGAATTCAAAATCAGATCATTAAATTCTTGTACAGTTGAATTATTCTTAGTTGAGATTTGAAAATCAGCAATTGATTTGAACAGGTATGTCTTATCAATAATGGCTATTGGTTGAGCCTTATAAGTTGGAGTGTCTTTATCTTCTGCATTGATTTCAAGTAATTGTATAGTTGAATATTTATAAGGATTTTCATAATAGTCTGAAGGTAGACTTTTCTTTGGTATTGAAATCTTAAGGAGGATCTTCTCACTAGTATTAAACAGCGATTGAACAGGATGATGGAAAGGATCCTTTCTTAATTTCAATTCAAGAGTATTTTCAATAGTAGTATGACTGTTTAGATTACTGGCTTTGTTGGTGGAATTAATGACTTGAGATATTCGTTGTTTACCTCCAATCATACTTATAGCCCTATCAGTATTCTTTACTATTAATGGTAATTCAACAGCCGTCACATGGGGAATATCCATGGAATGCTCTTCTGCAACCTGATTCTTAGGCATGATGTTCAGTAACTTTGTACCAATTGCTGTAGTGTTATGTCTTCCTCTTAACTTGTTCAATGCTTTTGTTGTTTTTTTGATTTTGCGTTTAAAAGGTTAGTGGAGTGCATCCCTGCCGCAGTACTAACAGATCTTTCTCCATCATCATTCCAATTTATAAAGATGATTGATGATAATGATAACGTGTATTTTGATTAGAATAAGTATTTCAGCATGTAATATAGAATGGTTTCAATTTAATTTTCAAATCAAACACATAATCTTATCTATTACGAATGAAGTAATTCGGCATTTATATGTTACGATAACTTAACCAAAGTTAAGTAAAGTTAAGTAAGTTCAAGTGTTTATTGGGTTTATACGTTAGAGTTGGTTATCAACAATAGAACTAATCGCTAGGTCTTATTGGGATTGTAATGATGAGGGATTTTCTCTATAAAAACTGAAAGAGTGGAAAGATTATGATAACAACTCTCTCTCTCGCCTCTATACACGAAGGTGCGTCAAATTTAGACATATATAAGGCATGTAATACCATGTTGCTTACTGTACTTTGGTTGAATTCCTCCTATCTATCTATATCTATAATCGATATTATCACTATTACCCACAGTAGATATATATGCCGATTCAATACACTAAGTTAAATTTGGTTTTGATATATAACCACGCGACTTTTTGCCGCTAAAAACAATTTTTACCCCTTGACCTTATCTACTATGGAGGCAAGATAAAGAGACAAAGAATATTTTGTTATCTATCAACAACACACCTGTTTAACTCAAATCAATTGAATTTATTTTGTTCACAAGTTTGTGTCTATTACTAGCTATTTCAAATCTATGTTGTCTCTATTTTCCAAGAATGTGTCCTCGGAACTGTCCACGTCTATCTCCACATTAACGTCAGGTACCGATGATGCTCCCTTTACTGATGAGGAGGTTCCTAATGATGCTGGCGATTCCACTGCTCAATACATTGAACCTCCAACGATTATCTTTTCAGGAACCTCATCTGGAGATGAAACCCCCCTGTCAAGTTATGATACGAGTGATTATTCTGATGCTGAAGGTTCTCGTTATGTATTTAGCCAAGCACACAGCCGTTTAAGAAACCTGAGGATGAGTATCACCTTGCCTGATAATGACACTACCGATTCTGATGATGTTTATACATCAGAAGAGGAGAATAGTTCCAAGATTACTAGACCATCTTCAGTAATTCCAAGATTAATTCGACCAACAGAAAATGATGATGATGATGAAGATGGTGATGATGATAAGACTGATGAAGAGAATAGCCAAGGTTCTTCAATCCCTAGAACAATACATTCATTAATAGTGGCCAAAGATGATGATTGTGGTGGTGATTTTGATTCTGATTCTAATGAGTCTTCGACACCTCCATCAATACCTCCACCAACAGTGGAAGACAATAATAATGATTCAAGTTCAGATTCAGATTCAGATGATTCTGTAAGGGCTCCTGTTCTCGCCGAAATACCTGAAACTATCGTCACTACACCACAAAGTGAGTTGGCAAGATATGCCTGCTTTGGTTCTATGAAGAAATACCAAAGATTGATTAACTTTTTGGTTACTAATGAAGAAGCACTTGAATATCAAGGGAATATTACTGTGTTGGTACGTACAGCTATACTGTGTGCTCATGGAGGAAGAAAGTCATTTAATTCTTTACCTCAACCATATAACGTACGCTATCTTAATAGAATATTTGATGGTACATGTACAGCCAATGGTGAGCTTAATGTCACATTATTTTGTATGTTGGGCCATATGATTCTTTATCATGCCAGTCAATTTGATCCTGATGACAGATATTCGCTTAATCAACAAGTTCCAGGATGTAAATATAAACGTCTAGTAACCTTTCGTAATATTGGAGGGTTACATATTTGGGTTCACCCTCGAGTCAAGGGTGATATATCCAAAACAAAGTGGCATATATTGAAGCAGTTTGCTGCTAATCCAATTGATGTTGAGTTTATTCAATTAGTAATGAAAGTCTTGTGTATTAGAGGCTATATCAGCTAGAGACTGGGATTTTTTATTTTAGAAGTTTGCGTAGGAATGTATTGAAACAGGATATAATGTTCATTATGGTTTGAACAAGGATGATTCACGTATTTATTTATTTATTTAGTTAGTTAGTTAGTTATTGATTTTAATGCATCTATATATTGATTTTACCTATATTTGACTTTTAAGTATTAAAATATAAAAAAAGTTATGAAATTTTTGCAATCTTACCAATAACATATTTATCATCGGTACAAAGTTATTGTACGTACCGATCCTTCCCCCTACGGGAATTGAAAAAATGTCTCGCAATTCTTAACGCCTAAGGGAAATAAGCTAATCTAATTGGTCAATCTTTAAAACTCCACCCTGAAAAAAAAAATCTGGAGAGTGCGAAATTTTTCCAACCACAATTTCCATTGGGAATCAATCGTCAATCATCAATTATATAAATCTTCTTTCAATTGTCCTTCTTTTCATTTCATTTTTTTGAATTTCTAACTGATCAATCGGTATATTAATCACAATGTTTTCCAAGATTGCTTCTAGATCCTTTTCTTCCTCTGCCTCTGCTGCCTACAAGGTCACCGTGTTAGGTGCCGGTGGTGGTATTGGTCAACCATTATCATTATTATTGAAATTAAATCATAAAGTCACTGACTTGGCCTTGTATGATTTAAGAGGTGCCCCAGGTGTTGCTGCTGATGTTTCCCATATCCCAACCAACTCCACTGTCACTGGCTACACCCCAGAACAATTGAGTGAAGCCTTGACCAACACTGATGTTGTTGTTGTCCCAGCTGGTGTTCCAAGAAAACCAGGTATGACTAGAGATGATTTATTCAATACCAATGCTTCTATTGTTAGAGACTTGGCCAAGGCTATTGCTGACCATGCTCCAAACGCTGCTGTTTTGATTATTGCTAACCCAGTTAACTCTACTGTTCCAATTGTTGCTGAAGTTTTCAAACAAAAGGGTGTTTATAATCCAAAGAAATTATTTGGTGTTACTACTTTAGATGTTTTAAGAGCCTCTAGATTTGTTTCTGAAATTTCTGGTACTAACCCAACCAATGAAAAAGTCACTGTTGTTGGTGGTCACTCTGGTATTACCATTGTTCCATTATTATCTCAAACTAACCATAAAGGTTTAGATGTTGAAACCAGAGATGCTTTGATCCATAGAATCCAATTCGGTGGTGATGAAGTTGTCCAAGCCAAAGATGGTGCTGGTTCAGCCACTTTATCCATGGCCCAAGCTGGTGCCAGATTCACTGGTTCTGTCTTAGATGGTTTGGCTGGGGAAAAGGATGTTATTGAACCAACTTTTGTTGATTCTCCATTATTTAAATCCGAAGGAGTTGAATTCTTTTCATCCAAGGTTACTTTAGGTGTTGAAGGTGTTAAAACCATCCATGGTTTAGGTGAATTATCTGAACATGAAGAAGATTTAGTTAAATTAGCTAAGGAAACTTTAATCACCAACATTAAAAAGGGTGTTGATTTCGTTAAACAAAACCCATAATTTTAATGATTAATATTTATCCCCTCTTGTTTGATAATCATTAACATAATGAGTATGATTATTTTATATATAAAATCTATCTATTCATATAAATTTCAATTCTATATATTTTATAAAAATTTATATATATATGCAAGAAAGAATTTCATAGTGTTAAATCTATAATTTTTCAGTTTTATATAAAATCACACTTCGGGGTAAAGGGGATTCGGAAACCTGGATCCATGTGACAATGAACTGGCTGTCGACAGATCCCGTGACACGAGTCACGATTCAACTCTCGGTCTGTTACCCCAAATGGGAGTGCGCAAAAACACGAAAAAGAATATGTTTTTTATTTTTTGTAAAATCTGGTTGCGAAAATCTGTCAAAATAAAAACAGAAAAAAAAGAAATTACGATTTTATAAAAAAAGACGGAATAATAATACTTTTTCGGGACATTCTTTTGCTTTTCGGGTACAACTTCAAAAAATTTCTTTTTTTCTTGCTAAAAATTAATTAATATAAAATTTTAAAAATATAAAGTTTTTAATTCTCTTTGTAGTATCCTAAGGGTTATTAACTTTTATAGTAAGATAGACTAAAAGCGGGAGTAATTGTCTTGCCAATACTTTTGCTGCGAAAGTATTAGGAGAGAGGATTATAAATATATAACTATAACTTCCTAAAGTACCCACCGATACTACCCAGAGGACAAATAAATCCCCATTATTAAATATTGCAGCATTCTCCATACAAGGCAATTTTTGGGACTTCTCCGTACTCGAAAATAACTTGTTTAGTTTCGAGTGAGATGATTCAAACAAGTAATTCTTACTCGCCTAGCAAGAGCAAAGAAAAGCTTTATTCCGTATTCCTTCTTCATAAATACCGTTTGAGGGGATTGATTTGAAATACAAAGAACCAATTTAGTACTATGTCTTGCTACTTTGGGACTAACTCACTTGTCAACCTACGCCTACTTACATTTGAATTGATTATCAATTTTAGGAAGGTCGCGTCTTTTGGAGTTGTAATTTTTTTTTGTTCGTTCCTGTCTGCTGCGGTCGGAACTTGTTTGTCGGAATCGATTTTTTCTTTATAATGAAAATAGGAGGAGTAATAATATGGAGGAACAACAAAAAAATATATGGGCGATGCTTTTATTACTTTTAAAAATGTCAAGAAAAATCTTACTGAATTAAAGATTATAGGTGCCAACCGAGTATTCTATAACAAGTCCATCTACCGCCAATGAATTATCTGATCGTCGCCAGTAATCAATATTTGATACTAAAGATAAGAATGAACAAACTCTTGTGCTAATAGACTTCCCAGTACTTAACTTCTAATAATAACTTACTAAATCAATTCTATCAGGACTACATATCAATTAGACCACAAACACTTACTTAACACTGCGGATCGAATTATATTTCTGCCCGATTATTCCATTGATCCTGAGTCCTCCTTCTCATCGCCTGCTCTTTTTATTATTTGAAATCATTGTCAGGTGCATATTAAAGTTTGTTCTCTTGGTGATTAATTACATCCTTATAAAAGGATCTTTCTTTTCCATGATGTAGTAATTAAAACCTATGACGAAATGCTCCTAATTGGCAAATCTTTTAGGATATGTTATCACCGGAGAAGGACGATTTTCCTGATTTGACTTTAATCTTTTTCCGCATCCGATTCTAAATCCGCCTCTATTTTTAGTAATTTGGTACAAGACAAACACCGAAATCCTAGAATTTAACCTAACCAAATACCGAAACCAACAACGTTGCCTTAATTTAATACGATAGTTTGATCAGGTAAATATCTTGGTCTAGTGTAGGAAATAACTTTTAAAATACGTAATAGAATTTCTTATGCTTTGTTGAATTAGTCAAAACATTCAAGCGATGGTATATTTTACAATTGAATGTCGCGCCTGTCATAACTGAATATCGCTCTAAATATCGATAGTGAGAGAGTAGTCAATAAATATTTCCACTCCCTAATTCTTTGAAGTTTTACGCGAGATTTCTCTATTTACGGTAGATCATTATCTATATTATATAACAAAATTCTATTTCGTTTCTTTCGCTTCGTCAAAAATAATACAGTGGCCCTCAAGAAATCTTTTCACTTTGCTGCCTAATTAAATTTCGCGGGGAAAAATTATTCATAGTCCGTTGCTTTAATTTTATTTCGTACCACAATGGTTGTTAATTCAAGTTAGAATTAAGAGGTTAGCAATGCGTTACACATTTGTCTTGAATATTGATGTTCATTATTTTACGGCTTTATTGAGGAGGCAAGCTCATGAAGCGAAATAGGTAACACAATGTAAGAGCGAGAATTTCATAAAACAAGGCAGATATGTACAGTACAAGCTCACGACTGTTAGTCAATTGCTGAAAGAAATATACTACTTTTCCTTTCAACACCTTATCTATCTAGACAAAGCATACATCATTATGTATTTCACTCATTCGTTCATTTATGCTGTGTTGTTAACATCCTCAATGCATGGTGTTGACATTCTCGATTAATTATATTATATATGATTAATTGTTACTTAGTTATGGATAATTTCTCAGTAAATGTGAACTTTTTTGGGGAATACTTTCCATAGGGAAGAAATATTAGCAGTTAGCTTCCAGAATGTCTTTTGGATAGTACAGGTGTGACATCCAGATGGAAAAGATACTGCATACAATCATCATTTTCCACACCACCTCTCATACCAAAGGTAAACGCGTCGTATTTAACGCGGCCGGAATTAGTTCATTTTCATCCTCGTAATAGGGCTGGGGTGTGTGTGTAGTCGTTCTATTTTTTTTATTTATGTTAATTGGCTGATAAATAAATATCAACCTGGTGTGACAGTTCTTAACGATTGTTGTTCCACTAGTTTACTCCAGTTCTCTTATCCCATCTGACTCCAATGACAGAAGTTAAACATTTTACAAGATAGTTTATAGCTCGCCAACCATTCCTTCTCGCGACGTCATCTCAGCAATCTTTGACTTTTTTAAAAGAACCTCACACACACAAAGACTTTGTGTAACCGGCTAAGTTTGTACTTTCCTTCTTAGCTTTGTTCAGTTCATTCTATACAGACTAAAAGGATTATTACAAGAAGTATTCTCTCTAGATTAATCATATACTAGAATACCCTAACCTAAAGGCAAAGTAATATACAAATATATACTCTTTTAAACTTATACAAAGAAATTAAAAATTCGATTTTAAAATAAATAGAAATAAAAAAAAATTTAAAAAAAAATTAATTCCAAAAAGAGAAGAACAAAAAAAAAAGCCCAAATTCAGTTTCTCTAATTCTTTTGAATTACATTATATATACAAATCAACAATTCAAGGTTTGAATGTTGTCCATCTGAAGAGGCAAGAACATACCTTTACAACACCATGGATAAGTTCTTGATGAGTTCGCCCGCGCTGCTATCTCAATTCGAAGCGAGTAGCAGCAAGAACAATAGCAACGAGAGTGATAATAGCGCCATACTTCACTTGACCAATGCGGAAATGTATGAAGCTCAATATCATACGGGCCTGGACCCACTACTTTCAACCGAGTTTAATGTCCCAAGGCCATTGAAAGATGACGATGGTGATATCTCCTTGAACAACTCTGGTGACTTTGACGAACAATTGGAAGCAACAGTCTCGACAATTAATCCTCATAATAAAACCTTTTATTTGTCAGGAAATGACTTTGACAACATTCCCATCCCACAAGTCATACTTGATAACAGTCATAATCTACCCCAACAACATCAGCAACACCAATACTCGAAGAACCTTTTCTTCGATGACTATAGCACTCAACAGATATTATCTGGTAATAATAGTAATTTGGGTAATAACTTTCATCATCATCAACAACAACAACTTGGACAACAACAACATCTAAGTATTCATCAACAAAATTTATCGATAAGTTCAAACTTTTCAATAAGTCAAGAGCCTCCAACCCAGAGCTTTCCTCAATCCAACTCGACTAATACTTTATATTCGGTAGAATCGATTCCTCAACTTTCCTCGTCGGTTTCCAACCAATCGTTATCGGATTCTCCTTCTTCTTTACAACAACAACATCAATATCAATATCAACAAGCTCAACAACAATCATATCAGTCAAGTTCCAAGCAACAAATCACCGCAACTCCAAGGAAAGGGGGTCGCAAAAAGTCATTATCTGTCTCTTCGACAACCAATTTATATAATACTCCCTTGAGAATTCCCGCCAATGCAATGTCACCTGTTAATTTAGCAAACCAATCACTGACTTCGAAAGTTGGGAAAACTCCTCATTCTACAAAGGGGAAAGGTCATGCTAGATCAAGGTCTCGGATATCACTTGATGTTACTAATACACCGGGTTTTTTCACTTCAAAATCTTATCAAAATTTGAATTCTTTAAATCATCCATTTAGTACTCCAAGTGTCAATAATGGAAGCGGTAATGGCAATGGGAATGGCAATATGTTTTTGGATGATATTGGTACGCCACTATTGACTCCAAGTAATTTCACAACACAAAATAATTCTACTTATTTTAGTCCTATAAATCCAGGTATTCTGAGTTCTAGTGGTGGTAATACAAGTAATAATTCAGCAGGATTACCATTTGTTTTGAAAAGAAATGATACTCTTGAATCCATCAAGATTGAAGATCAAGAAGATGATGCTCTAAAACAGTTGAAAAAGGCAAAATCATTCTCAAGTATATCGAATGCATCTAAAAAGTTTACCAAGGATAAATTGTCATTACAAAATAGCATTAATAATAGTAATAATGATATTAATGAAGGTGTGAATCTAGATGAATTATCATTTAACTTGCAAATTCCAACTCAACAAGATTTGCAACAACAATCGAATATCGATGATTCGAATATTTATTCTTCAAGCTCAACACCAGGTATTTTCTATTCTTCTACTGCATTTGGCCAACCATTGAATCTTAATGAAGCCGCCATAAAACCAGTCTCGGCACGAAGCGTGACTAGTGACTATGATTCAAGTGTCTTCAAACCTAAAAAGGAAATTGATTTGTTGCTGCCTTCCTTCATTACTTCATCAAGTGGGATTAATAATTTCCATAAGAACCTAACCAAGAATTTAAATCATTCATCTTCATTCACAAAATCATACCCTGCATCAATTGATTTAGCTTCAATCGCTACGTCTCCAATGAATGAGAGTAATACCAATAATACCAACAATAATAATATTAACAATGTAAACAATGTAAACAACAATAATAATAATAATAATAATAATAATACTAATAATAACATTAACAACCCCAACAATATTATTCATTCTCGACCACATTCAAGTACTTCTTCATCCCAAATATATTCGTCTGCGATGACTCCATTGACTCATACATCTACTGATACAAGCATTACCAACCAACAACCAGTGGGACTTTTACCTCCTATGGCAACTTTCCCAGTGAGTCAACAAGAATACTATAATAATTATTCATTACCTCCGTCTTCATCCAACGATGACGCGACATCAATGCCTTTGGTTGCGGGTTCTTCCTCGTCGTTGACTGCAGTACCAGCATCAAATGTGGACTTGTCAACGGCAGATACATCTCTAATAGATCCTACTGGTGTTAAGAATAAGCGAGGCAAGTCCAAAAAGGTACTAAAGGAAGTTGATGAGGTTAAAGAAGCAAAGAAGAAGCATAAATGTAAGGTATGTGATTCAAGGTTTCAAAGACCAGAGCATGTCAAGAGACACATGAAGAGTCATTCACCTGATAAACCCTTCCAATGTGGTGAACCTGAATGTGGGAAGCGTTTCAATAGGAAAGATAATTTGAAAGCACATCTTAAGAAGATTCATGGTAGAACTGAGTTTAACATATAGTGTGGCATTTTTTCAATATCATAATTTTTTAATTAATTCCTTTTACATTTTATAAACATTTTAAATATTAAAACAATTATTATACCCCGTTTTATATTTTTTATTTCTTTTTGCATATATATAGAAACTTTATTCATTCCTTCTATATAAAAATACATTATTGACTTGAATTTCTAACAACTTCATCAACTGCTTGACAGAAATATTCAACATTGGAATTGTTTACACCGGCAATATTAACTCTTCCGATTGAAGTAGAGTAGACATGATGATGAGAAATCAACCTTTCATTTTGATTGGCTGATAAACCAGAGTACCAGAATAAACCATGTTGTTTAAGAACATGATCCCATTTACCAGGAGTACCTAATTTTGTTAACCCATTAAAGATTTGTTTTCTAATCTCATGTAATCTTTCAGTGATTTCTGCAACATCTTGTTCCCAAACATTCCATAATTCAGGTGATTGGAAAATGATTGAAGCGACTCTAGCACCAAAGGCAGGAGCAAATGAACATTCATGTCTGAAAAGAGCAGTAAGCGAACTTTGAGCATTAGGAACATAATCTTTATCTTGGATCACAGCGTGTAAAGCGCCCACTCTTTCACCATATAATCCTAAATTCTTTGAAAAGGATTCACAAACAACAAATTCCAAATTCAATTTATAAAAGTATCTTATAGCCCATGCATCTTCGTCAGTACTACCAGATGAAAACCCTTGATAGGCAGTGTCAAATAAAACCAACAAATCACGTCTTTTGACAATTTCAGCAATTTGTATCCATTGATCCTTAGTGAAATCAGCACCTGTTGGATTATGGCAACAAGTTTGGAATAAGAAAACTGCCTTAGTGGGAGCAGATTCCAAGTTCTCAACAACAGCATCAATATCAACAGCACGGGTTTCTTCATTGTAGTGACGATAGGTTGTAATTGACCCACCTACATGTTCAATCATAGGAATATAATTGGACCAACTTGGAACACCAAGGTAATAGTCCTTGTATCCAGCTTCCCTCAAGAAAACAAATGCCATATGTAAGGATCCAGTGCCTGAGATGGTTTGTAATGACGCCAATTTACCTTCTTTTGAAATATCTTCACCAAAAACGACTCTTCTTGACCCTTGAATAAACTCAGGAATACCAGACATGTTGGTATAATTATGACCGGGATCATTTGCCCTCAACACTTCCTTGGCCTTAGAAACAGATGGGAATAAATAGGAGGTCCCTTCTTCTGATTTATAAACTCCGATGGAAACATCAATTTTATTGGTATTTGTGTCAGCAAAATATTGATTCATAGTTTGAACTATAGGATCAGGATCCTCTCTTTCTAACTTGGTGAATTTGGAAGTAGCAGTCATATTGAAAGTATTGGTTTGAATTAAGGTTTCGTTCTGGTTTCGTTAATGAATAGATAGATAATATGATATAATTTTGATAAAGTATGGTGATTATAAGGGAAAGGAAATTTCAACTCCACTTTATAGATATTGTAGTTGCCAAAATGGTAAAATGCGGCAACTGAAAAAAATTTTCGTTTTGAGGTTGAGCCTCACCAACTGCCGTTGCTTACCGTTAGCGGTAACAAATAATTTGATCAAAGCATCTAAAGGTAAGAGTTAGAGATTTCCTTGTATAATACAAAGCGCAACCTACAAGGTTGAAAAAAAGTCTACGTTAAGTTATAACTTAAATGTCTATTCATTATTTTCCTGGGGAAAACGTTTTTTTGCTTCTATATGATTACAATTTTGCAATACTTGTGCAAAGATCCATAGTTTGATTAATCTTTTCCTTTAAGGATTCTTCTGTGGCGGTGGTTTCAAAGTCTCTTAGTAACGGCAACGACGTACCAGCAATGAACTTTGCATTGTTCAATATCAAATCATCGCTAGCATGACCTGATTTGGTTTCAATTAGCTCTTTCAATTGATGCAAGAATTCGGCATATGGATCCAAGTATTCCTCTTTAAATAATCCAATTTTATTCTCGTAAATCTTGGCAATTATCATTTGAAAGCCCATATCTTTTGATAATAAAGTATGATTGAATATCCCAATTGTTTTCAATTTCTGTAAGGTATAATCTAAATGGTTTGTTTGTTCTAATTTACCAATTGACTCCCTAATCAAGTCACGTATGAAAATTAAACGTTCAAATTCATCATTATTGTCGTAGTCTCCTTCTTCGTCATAATGAATCAATACATCTTCTTTCTTCAAATTTTTAATGAACGCTTCCAATAGATAGTAGCTAATAAGCTTATCGTCTGATTTTTCTATGATAGAATGCCATAATTCATAGTATACAAGTATATCCTTTGAACTATTTGCATGACCATTATCTCCTTCATCCTGATTGATCAAAAATTGATGTCGTATCAATTTATTAATAAACCTAAGGTATTGATTAAAGATTTCAGGATGGAAATCCTTCTTATATATGATCTCGAGATTATATTGGTCTAATAATCGGGGATAATTTTCATCGTTTAGGATTAACGATGCAATGTTTGAATCCATCAAATTAATTAATGAATGAAGTGTTTGAACTAAGAAGGCGTTCATATAGTCCATCGAAAAGAAAATTAGCTTGACGAATCCGGAAATTCCTATGTTTTCCTCGATCAAGTCTTTTACAACTTTGACAGATTTCTTGTAATCAATATAATTACCTAAGTATATTGAACATGCACAAAGAACGTATGGGTTGGCTGGAATGCCGTCCTCCGACCTGTGCCAAAATTCTTTGAGAGTGTGAATCACATTATTCAAATCCTCTTCGTGATTAGTATAATTCTTAATGTATAAGAAATTAATAACACAGGACACGTATGCCTTTTGCCCCACTGAATCATCCCAATCATAATCTTCAACGTCAAAGATCGAAAATATTCTTTGGAATGGATTTTTTAATTCATTTATATGCTCGATATGTTCGAATGACGTAAGTGAATCCAATAATTGGAAGAGAGCCACTTTAGATGCTTCCGTATCTTCTTTGTCCTCGTTTAATCGATTCATGTTCAATTTGATTGATCTCAAGGCGAAATCAATCACTTTGTACAAGTTCTCATTTATTATTGTGATTTGTTGTGAGCTTTCGTGATAAACTCGTGTCAATTCATAAAATAGTTCAATAGCATGTACCAGATCATCCGGAAAGTCATCTTCGACATTTGAAAAGTATGTAAATAAAGGAATATAAAACCCAAGATCATTCAATTTCGTAACAAATATACCCTTTTTCTCCGTATCATATATGAATTGAGATAAAAGTAATGTTACATGGCGACCAATTATTTCGTGACCATAATCATTATCTAGATAGGGTACTTGCTCAACCAAAGTTTCCCAAAACTTCGTATTATCTACATTGATTAAAGCCTCTTCACGATTCCGATCACTGAAGGCCAAACAATTGATAATGACCCTTAAACTTTGAAGCACAACTTGCATGTCTTTTTTATGGTATATTACTTCCTTCCCATCTTCCTCTTCTATCTGAGAAGCCAAATTCTCCCTTGCAATTTCCAAGAAAGTTGATATCGAATCATGAACAATATCACTGAACCTAACCGTTTCGTCCCTCAATTCATTCCCCAAAGCCTCCAACAATTCTTTATTCGACCTATCAAGTTTCAATTGGTCTATTATCTTTGTCACTGACTCTTCACTCATCTCATAATGGGGCCCTCTCTGGTGGGTGGTATATGATTGTAGTTGTAGTTGTAGTTTTGAAATATTCATAGATCAACAAAAAAACGCACACTGAAATATCAATCAAAAAAAAATTACGAACAATTAACTATAAATATTAATGAACTCTCTTTATTAAACTTTTAAAATACTAC
This sequence comes from Scheffersomyces ergatensis, assembly GCA_030575095.1. Lineage (NCBI taxonomy): Eukaryota > Fungi > Ascomycota > Pichiomycetes > Serinales > Debaryomycetaceae > Scheffersomyces > Scheffersomyces ergatensis. The sequence continues at coordinate 147,418 of JAJMHX010000016.1, read as the reverse complement.
AAACTTTTTATAATAATAATAATAATAATAATAATAATAATAATAATAATAACGATCTTAATTAATAATAGAATGGAAAAAAAATCGGAACAAGGAGGTGTACTTTTTATATATATATCTAAAACCCTTTTTTTATTATGATGAGTTTTATGTTTTTATGTTTATTTTAATTATCTATTTTCGTTTATTTTCGTTTCGTAATCTGTTTCTGTTTTTTTTTTATACTTTATAACTTATAATTCGTAACTTTTAATGTGATCATGATGAATCAATATCAAACCTTCCTAATCTCTCTTTCAAATGACTTCTCGCCACTCTTCAACCCAAGAATGAATCTCACATCAATGCAAAGACTCAAGCTATGGAGCATGGGTAAGAGGTTCAACAAGTCACGGTCACTCTGGTCGTTGATCCAACCTTCGATCATGACGGCATTGTCCTCATGGAGTGCATAACTGATGGGCGAGTTGTCCAAGATAATGACATTCTTTAAATCCTCATTCTTGATATATTTGGAAAGATCCTTGATATAACCCACGCCGGGGCGGAATGAACAATCATTTCTATAGTATCTCTTGGTGAATATCTTGGGGTTTTCGATATCACCACCATTGGCAAGCAAAAGTGCCGTCTTATCATTCTTCTTTTGATGATCAATGATATCATTTTCCAACCAATCAATGATGGGGTCAGCATAGTCTCGCACACTAGCTGTGAAGATTTGAAGTTCAAACCATTTGGATATTTCCTGAAGGAAGAAATCACAGTAGGGTCTTTTATGGACATAATAGAGAGTGGCAACATTATTTAATTTGATTTCAATCATCTTGGGGGATGATGTACTTGTTGAGCTGAATGACCGTGGTGATCCTCGAGATAATGAATGGATTAAGGTCTCATCCAAATCCAAGATCAATGTCTTCTTTCTTCTCTTTTGAGGATTCCTGACCAAGGGATATAATCTTTGAGGTGGAGGGATAATATATTTGGAAGATGCAGTGGGGGATTTGATTCTATTGGATAAAATGTTTTGTTGTTTAATTTGTTCTGTTTTATCGTCTATGAGTGCTCTATTCTTCAGATTTGATTCTGAAGGTTGTTGTTGTTGTTCTTGTTGTGGATGCTGTGGTTGTTGCGAATGTTCTGATGATCTTTGTTGTCGACTTTCATCCACGTCTACTTCATCTTCTTCGGCTATTCTGGGAATAGAAGAAGGGAATGGTATTTGTTGTTCGGCCTTTGTTGAGTCTGAATTCTTTTCATTTAGTTTCTCTGAAGTAATAATATCTTCATCATCTTCATTAAATATACCTAATATGGAACCAGCGTATACAAATGGGAACGTGATTAAGAACCATAAAAGGAGTAAAGGTTTCAAGACGAGGTAGTTGGGGAAGAAGAAAATGGTATGGAGTATTATCAATATGAATTTCTTTATGAATGATGCCTTCTTGTTAGAATTTGATGATGTAGATGATGGATTTAATGATTTCTTAGAAATACCGGGTACAAGGAGGCGATGCAGGTGTTGTTTAGATAAATTGATTTCCAATTCATCTTCATCTACTTCTTCCTCCTCTATTAGTTTCTCCAGTTGTTGCTGATTGGCATTTTGATGGACTGGATTGGATAGTTCTGGTGTTACTAGTTGAGATTGTTGTTGTTGCTGTTGGTCGGGTTGTTGTAATATTTCTAGAGGATTGGTTGGAGCCAAGTCGTACGGCGACTTAGACGGATGATATATTGTTTCCAAGGAGTTGACTAGAATCTTTAATGAATTCATGGCCAGGGCTATAGTCTAACTTTTCTTGGATATATAAGATGGAATATTAATTGTATGCAAAGGGGGGGAGGGATAGCTAGAGGTAATTAATCATAGTATGGCAAATACGAAAAAGGGTAAAAGGTGATATATTATTTCTTGTGGGATTGGAATGAATAGATCAGGAAGGGATGGATGATACTGGAACACTGATAGCCCTGATGACTTATGATGATATGATGATTTTAAGAATAATTATGATAAGTTAATTAAAGGTTGCTGCCTTTCTCTTTTGACACTTTTTGAATTAAGTGGAGAGAGAATTGGTGGGAAGGAAAACAAACCAAACTCTCTTTTTTTTTGTGAGAGGGTCTGCGTGTTACTATTTTTCTTTTAAAATGGGTGTAAAAAAGAACAAGAACAGGATAAAGTAGTAATAGATATCAACTAAATGCAATAACACAGGTAATGATATGGAGATGGATATAATATATTATAATTAAAAGAAGAAAGAACTAAGTATAAAATGGTTTTAATTTGAATTGGTGACTGACTGACTGACCCTACTAATTAAACATTTTTATAAAAATGATCCGGAACGAAGAAAATAGAAGGAGACATTTTTCAACAGGGGACATTTCTATGAGAGAGAGAGAGAGAGAAGAAGAAATGTCGCACTTTATGTTGGGATTAAAAAAATTGATGGGATGTTGGTTGTAACACTTTCCTAATTAGGATAGTAGATACTATTTTGTTGATTCTTTTTCATTTTATTTATAGTACATACATATCATCTAGTCCTACTGTTCAATAGTTACATGATTATATCTGATTCCTTCAAATCTAAAAGGAATAGGAACAAGAAACTACCCATTCAAAAGAAGATTTAATTATAATACCTCACTAATAACTTCTTATCAGTTAAAATGTCTCATTATCATTTAATCATAAATAAAAATTAATTATACACACACGTTGTAATAATCTTCATATGATAATTATAGAATAGTACAGTAGATAGAATTTATTACTTTACCAAAAACCAAAATTAGAAATAATTTTTTATTTTGACACACGACCACCACCAAAAAAAATTCCCAACTTTTTTACATTAAAATGGGAATGATGAATGTTGGAAATACCTGAACCAAAAAGCTGTCACTTTTTAGATTTAATTTAGTTTTAGTCATTAGATTTAGTGACTTGTAAAAAAATTAATTAATGATGGTTGCTCACCTAAATTCTTCTTCAAATGCTATCTTAATTATAGCCCCCAAAATCATGACTCGCTTCTCTCGGTATTTTATTGAAGTAGAGAGGACCATAATATTGATCAAATAACCCTAAAAGGGTCATTTCGTATAAACTCATCATCATCATCATCATCATCATCTCTCTACTTCAGTATAGGGGTATTTTGTAGTTAAAATAGAAGCTTTACTTAATAGAAAGGAAGATCATTCATCCCCACAATTCAATTCATCTGGCTCTAAACTCTCACCAAAAAAAATTTTGTGGGCCAAAAGAAAAAAAAATACTGCAAAATTGAAAATAAAAAGGTCAACAAATTTTGATTTCTGCATTGGGATGGGTCACTGTTCTCTATTTTCATATTTTGATTCTATTTCGTAAAATGTAATTGTACGAATGAATTATGAATGTTAGTTAAAAATTAAATCTTTCATTAAATAGTATACATGAAATTCATTAAAAAATAATTAATTAATTAAAGTGAATGGAATAAATAAATAAATAAACTCTTTCTTTTCCCTCGTGTGATCATTCATTAGTAGGTTGATGATTGTTAAATATCTCCACTTTATTATTATTATTAATAGTAGTTGTATTATTAGTATTATTGTCATTATTGTCATTAATATGATAGACTTCATTATTATTGATAGTGCTGGTAATCACTAAACTAGGAGAATCAATATAATTTCCCTTTTCAGTAAGGGTATTAATATTTGGATCATTAGATATAGCATTATTAATGAAATTCTGAAACATCGATGTAATATATGATACATTCGAAGTTTTATTTGAATTCTTTAGTTTCCTAAAATTAAACATATGTTGAACATCCCCCTCTTCTTCCTCTTCTTCTTCTTCGTCCTCGTCATCTTCATCTTCTTCCTCGTCATCATCAGCATGATACTCGTGATCATCATCGCCTGCACTAGTAATTCCCAATTCTTCCTCATCTTCATACCCACTCTGTTCCTCAGCAAAATCTTGATCATCAATTCGGAAATTACTCAGGAGATTCGTATGAACCAATCTCATTAAATTCGTATCGAAATTACGAACTCGTTGTTTATTAGTATCCTCCGTGTCTTCACTATATGTTTCCTCTTCTTCCTCGGGTTTAATCAACTTTAATTGATTCGTATTGAAACTCTTACAATACTTACACTTCAAGCCCAATAAATGATATGAACAATTTGATTTCCCCTTACAATCATTACAACTGATAATACATCGCCAGTTGTTGTATGGAGGAGGCAAGGGCAGTTGTTGGATCTCCTGATCTAAAAGGCGGAACTGTGTCTCGACATTGACAATAGTCTTCTTGCAGATGGGACATTTGAAGCTATGCTTGATCAACTCGTCATAACAATGCTGATGGATCGAATGACCACACTTCATGAATACAACCTTATTGGTACTGGTGAATAAGTATTCATTACAGATGGGACAATCACAGTGGGTTGTGTTGCTCAAACACTTGTGTTGTTCCTTCAAGTCGATCGAAAGACAAATGTTACACGTATCACAATGGAAATAATCTTTATCAATCCCTAATCCCAACCTACAAATGCCACATTTGTCACAATGATAAATATCCTTAGTTGGATCATTATCATATAAGATACACTTTGAGCAGAAATAATTGGCTAATTCTTGTTCACAATTAATACAATAGTTTGTATCGGGATTCTGAGGTGTATTGCATTTCATACATAAAATATGTTTGACTTCAGATCTTATCATTTTATGATGACTGATTTCGGAATCATGACAGAATCGACATGTATACCATTTCAAACAAGTTGGGCATTCTAATTTACAATTCCGTTGATAATGTTGACATCCCAAGATAGTATTGAATGGTGCATCATGGTATGATGGTTGTTGGTCTTGCTCTGTTAAAATAACCTCATCTCCCTCTGATAATGGCTCTTCAACCTCCATTTCTTGATCTTCTTCCTCTGGTTGTTTTTGCTGTTGTTCTGGCTCTTCTTCTTCTTCCTCCTCTTCCTCCTTTAATTCCAACGGAGGCTGGTGGTCATTTAAAACTAACCGTTGTTTCTTTAACTTGTACGGTAATTTGATCTTCTTATCAGGTGATAATTTCTCATTCACATACTTGTAGTAATTACCCATCATTAATCGAGTAACCAATTTATTCTTGGCCTTCTGGGGAATATTCTCCAATTTTTGAATGTTTTGAATCCGTTCTCGTAATGTATCCTGTTTAAGGAAATCATTAACTGAATTCAAATCAGTCAAATCTCGAATCTCATCAATGGTTAACCCTTCTATATTATCCAAATCACTGGTTTGAGTCCCGCTATCTTCAGGATTCGAAACAAACGAATCAAAAATCTGTCGACGTCCATATTTCAGGTGCAGTTTCTTCTTCTTTTTCTTCTTGCCGGATTGATCTTCGGGCTTGACGATCTCGTTGATAAGGGGTTGGTCTTTGTTAACAATGCTAGCTACTCCGACAGGCTCAGTAACGTCATCCTCATTGATATTATTATTATTATTATTGCTATTATTATTATTGTGGTTGGCACTCTTACTCTTACTATTACTACCTTGTTTTACATCTTCAGAATTGTAATAATCATCGTCATTCATATCTTCCACGGGTAAGAAGATGGTTTCATGGATGATATCTGTCAACGGCTGTAGTCTATCAATGGCCGTACTGATATTCAACCCTGACTTCAAATCATTCAACACTTTGTTCATCTGTACTCGCGTACTTAGAATCGTCTTGATCGAATTGACCAATCGTTGTTGCTGTTGCTTGGAATCCTTCTTGATCCCAGTCTCAGAGTCGATGATCTTCTTATCCTCACTGTTATTGGTAGTCATATAATAATTCCGGGTGACATTGATATAGTTTGTAACATAATTAGAAAATTCTTTGGAAAAGTCTTGCAATTTAGATAATTCAAATGAGGGTAGGTTGGGGAGATTAGGTAAATTCGGTAAGGTGGGCAAGTTGGGAAGATTTGGGATATTTGATAAGGCAAACGAGTCCTTACTTATGAATGAGGAAAGATTGAGATTCAAATTGATATTCAATCGACCTATTTGATCTAGTTCTTCAGTTAAAGAATCAACTTCGTCTGAATCATCGGTACGGGTAGATTTGCGTTTGAGTCGTCTCTTCCGTCTTCGTTCTTCATGACCATTGAGTTCATGGTGATGATGATGATGGAGGTGATGATGATTGTCATTGTTATTGTTCTGATGAACTATCTCAGATGGTTCTTGTAGTTCAGGAGATAATTGGTTATTATTCAGCATAGCTTCATCCTCGGTTTTGCCGTCACCTATTAATATACTCATACTTTTCTGAAAAGCAACTAAGGAGAAAGGATCAATCTTAAACCGTTAGAAAGACTTTGAATAGGGATGGAACAATTGAGTATACTTTATATACAGATATACTATCTCATTTACCTATCTCTTTGACTTTTGACTTTATCACTGCTTATCAACCAAATTGATTTATAAATTATAATTATAAGCTGTCCTTCCCTCCTTTAAGTAAAGATCAAAACCAAAAAAAAAAAATAAAAAAAGTTTGCGACTAAACCCGAATCGCAAAATCGTAAAAAACAAATACAGAAAGAAAGACCAACAGGAATTTTTGTTGGAATAGTTGGGAGTATCAGTTGGGATTATCAAAATACTACTATATACTTATTGTTGGTGAAATGACAGACGACGCGACGCTGCCACCGGCTGGTATTGTGCTTCCGCCATCGGAACTAAGACAAAGTATAGATAAGACGGCACCCTATGTCATCAAGAATGGCTCTTCCTTTGAGAAGAGATTGAAAGCCAACAATCAGGATCATAAGTTTGACTTTTTGATTGTTGGCCATGAGTTCCATCCGTATTATCAATGGCGGTTGAGTATTGGGACGAATTCTGATGTTACAAATGGTATAACCAACGATGAAGAGAAGAAGAAGAAGAAGGAGCTGCTTCATGAGAAGGAACAAGATATACCTACAACAACACCTCGGGAATTACCATTTTTGATAGACTTGCCCTCGATCTCGCAAGTTGATTTGGAAGTTATAAAGTTGACGGCATTATTTGTGGCGAAGAATGGTCCTGAGTATGCTTTAAAGTTACGAGACCATGAGATTAAGCAAGGAAGAAAGAATCAATTTGAATTTTTGAATGCTAAGCATTCTCTTTATGCCATTTTTCAAAAATATATTGATCAGTATAAATTAATAATCAAGTTTTTAGATGTTGATGAAACATCCCAAGATCATAATCAGAAGGAGATTGACGAAGAAGTTAAGAATTTATTAAATCAGGTTGAAGATTCTGAGAATATATTAGATATTGCCTATAATCGAGCCCAATATGAACTTCAACATAAGGTTATTGAGAAGGAGAAGAAGGAAAGGGAAAAGCAATTACAAATCCATTATGCTTCCATTGATTGGCAAGATTTCTCCATGGTGGGGACGATTGAGTTTGATGCGATTGATGAAGTTCAAGAACTACCAGTTCCGTTAGTACGAGAAGATTTAATTTACAGATCATTGGACTCGAAGAATAAGGATGTGATTAAGAGTGTTGGAGTGGAAGATGTAAATAAAAAGAGAGGAGAAGAAGAAGAGGAAAAGCCTGAAGAAAATCCAGTTGAAGTATTATCGGCGCCTGTTTCAGCAGCAGCTCCATTCAAAGGAATGAAAATCAGAGCCGCTGGAGAATCACGGTTAAAATCAAAATCAAAATCAAGTAATACCAAAACAAGTTCTACTGGAGAAAGATTAATAAAATGTCCCATCACGAGTCAAATGATCCCAGAACTGAAATTTGATAATCATCTTAAAGTATTACTTCGTGATCCAAGGTATAAGACTGAACAAGAGAATTTTGTACGTAAGAATTTCACTTATGCTTCGAATTTGACGAATGATCAGGTTCATGAGAATATCAAAAGATTGGTGAATAAGAGACAAGGAGGTGATGATGAAGAAGAAACTGATGATACTAATGAAGATACAAGTAATGAGAAGAGTAATGATAGGAAGAGACTACAGATTGGTCCGCAATAGATAGATAAATTTTATAAATAAAAATTCACAATGGTTTTCAATAAACGTCTTCACAAGATAGATATTACAAGTAACAAAGTTAAGTTACAATTAAATAATGATAATACGATAATTTTTTTTTATTAAATATTTAAGAAAATTAATAATAAACAGGATTTTTTTATTTATAATGAAGAAAGAAAAGAAAAAGAAGGTTGATATTTAAAGGGTTTGGTTGATTTTCAAAACCTTCTTAGTCTTTCATGTTAGTTTAAATAAACCAACTAAAATGCCGTTCTAGAAAGAAATATGAATGAAAAAGTTATTGATAAAAGTATACAATAAAAGATTCAAAAAAATAATTTAATTCAAAATTTAAGCGTTTGATTTGATTGATGAAGCTCTCTTTTTTCTGATTTCAGATTTTTCTTCTTTACGTTCATGTAATCTCTTGGCTAACAAGTGAGCGTATTCAGCAGCAGCATCTCTTTGTTGTTGAGCGTTCTTGACCTTCTTGGCTTTGAGAGCTCTCTTTCTTTGTAAAGTTTGTGGAGTAACTAAACGTTGAATCTTTGGAGCTTTAGTATAAGTCTTGTCACCTTTGGTAACTTCTCTTCTAACAACAAATTGTCTAACATCATCTTCCTTGGTTAAACCGAAGAATTTTCTGATGTTGTTGGCTCTCTTTGGACCTAATCTCTTGGCAGTGGTGGTGTTAGTTAAACCTTCAATATCATCATCACCTTGTTTAACAATAGATAAAGATAAGACAGATAAATCTTGACCGACAATACAACCTCTGACGGACTTTCTCTTTCTTTCACCAGTTCTTCTTGGTCTGTAACAAGAGTGACCCTTGGCTAATAATAATCTAACTCTGGTTGGATGTAAGACACCTTGTTTCATTGGGAAACCTTGTTTATCGTTACCACCAGTGATTCTGAAAATATAACCTTTGAATTCTTCAGAAACTGATTCACCTTCAACTTCTTGACCCATACGTTTTTCGTAGAAAGCACGTAATTTATGTTCATCTTCAATTTCGATACTCTTTTGAGTACCGTTGGCTGGATAAGAAATGTTTAACTAAAAAAATTTGTTAGTAACCCTGTATTTTGTAAAAAAAAATGGATTATAGTGACATGGGAGATAGGAGTGACTAGTAGTATTTCAAACAAGAATTTTAGTAGTGATATATGTATGAATCTTCTTGATAGTTGGAGGAATATTTTTCATCTGTAGTAGAGGGGTAGTAGTGGTAGAGGTTGTGCTGATGAGTATAAGTATATTGATTGAAAAGTTCTGATGCCTAATGTGATTATTCGAACATGGGTTGAATACATTTAGAATGTTTCTAAATGGTTCCATTATTAATGAATAATGTTGGATATATTAAAGTATCTACTTTTAGTAGTATTACTATCAAATTTGATGGTTGCTTGATTGGCTGATTGATTGATTTCATGAACTTGCAAATGGATCGATTAAAATGATTTGAACTTGATTCTTCTTGACTATTGATTATTTGATTCTCTTATTGGTTTGTCTACTACATTATTAAATTAAACTTCATTTCATTTGATTGTTGGATGGATTGATTGAATTGGATTGATTAAACTTCTTCACTCTCTAGTTTGCAATACACAAATACACTATTCCCATTCTCCATGTCTCTTGATTGTTATCCTCCTAATGTGGATGGCTATGTGAACATACCTTCATATTGTCTATCTGATGCCGTTTATGATTAATTAACTAAGTGTTTATGAAAAAGATGAAATGTAAAATTTTATTTAACTAGAGATTTTTTTTCACCAAAAGACGAAATTTTTTTTAAAAGAGCTTAACTATGAGACGCAATAGTTAAGATAATAGTTAACAGTTTAACTATGGTAATTATGTTAACTATGTGAAAGATAAAGTGCGTGAGACTTTTTTTCTGTTGTTTCTTTTAACTATGTAATTATGAATATTTCAATAGTACATGGTGAGTGTACTGTATATAGTTTGTATATGTCACGTGTACTTTTACACTATTAGGGTTGTTGCCCTGTTTCAATCTATCTAGTATCTAATATCTTGTTTCAATACTATACAAACTTAATATTATTATTATTAATGCTATAGATAAATAGATAATTACTTATTAAAACCAACCAATTGACTCTCCACTTCCCTCTTGTTACTTTCCCTTGTTATTCTCTTCTATGGCGATTATACCACCTATCCATGTAGTACTCTGGCGATTATTACAACCATTATTCTTCTTGTGTTATTATTATTGTTATGACTCTCTCCTTCCTTTCTCTCTAATTTACTTCATATAGTTAGTACTGTGACTGATTATTGTTTAAACCCTAACTCCCATTAGAACTACTATTGTTGTTGTTACTGTTTCCACTATTACTCTGATGATTATTATGGAGAAGATGGCCTCCACCAGAAGCACCACCAGTACCACTACCAGGACCGGGGTAGTATATCAATCCTCCAGGGACTGATCCGTCGTTACTATTGGTATTGATGGGACGTCCAACATTGCTTCCACCCAGTGGATATTGATTGGCCCCACCACCACTGAACCCAGAGAAGAATCTCGTGAGAGGTGTTAGACCAGTCTCGGGAGCACCAGTAGAAGTCGTATCTATTCGAGTCACTAGATTTGGGATTTGGTCTGCTCCTCCAGCAGCGACGTTGTTACCATAAGGTTGTCTGACGTTTTGATCGGGATGGGCCAGGGATTGCGCTGAATGACTAGGGAATTGTGATAAGAATTGATTGAGTGGGGTCGGCAATGCATATGATGGAGAGAATATGACTGCACTATTAGTTGCTGCTGATGTTGGATATTGCTGCTGTTGTTGTTGATGGTGCTGGTGTTGTTGTTGTTGATGATGGTGTTGTTGTGATTGCTGTTGTTGATTCATATTGTGACTATTTACAATGGGGAAGGAAGGACCAGTCGCGCTTGCAGGTGATGATGTTTGAGATTTGGATTGTAAGGGTAATGGTAATGTTGGTTTTCTTGAATCAGGAGATTTGAAATTCTGATACTTGGATGTATTAATATTAGGTAATCCACTTAATACTCCGTTATGTAGTCCGCCACCAGCTGATCCAATGACACCAGCAGATGTGGTATTATTCGCTATAGATAAATGATGATTATTTGTAGTGGTTGCAGTTGTAGTAGTTGTAGAATTATTATTATTGTTGTTATTATTATTATTATTACCACCCACTCCACTGATACTATTATCACTATGGTCATTACTATTATCATTGGACTCATCACTGCTTTTCGAATGCATATGTGTATCCAAAGCCGTTATAGTTCGAGCACTATCGTTATTGTTGACATTGACCGAATGATCCTTGGGGATCTGGACTCGAAGAACGGGTCTATTGCTTGTGCTAGAGTCATCTCGTTTATGCTTGACTCCCTGATTGATTGAACTGACACTGGAGGTACTTAACATTTCATCACTTTTCCTATAGTTGGAGTTGAATATATGGCCCCGATCAAATGTGGATGGTTGAATTGCATGATGGAGGTTCTGTAAGGATAGACGTGGAGGTTTATTATTAATATTACCAATGCCACCACCAATGCTACTTCTCCGTTGTCTTTTGGCAGGACGAGACTTGTATTCCTCCTCTTCATCATCATCATCGTCGTCATCGTCATCTTCATCATCGTCATCATCGTCTTCTCCGTCATACTCGGGAGGACGGGCATCGTTTGTACTGAGTTGTAATGGTTTCCCGGTAGATATCAAAGTCAAGGGTTCATGGACATAATTCTTCTTTTTATAAACTTTATAAGTTTCAAGTGACTTTGATTCATGAATTTTTTCATTAGATTTGATTTTCTTTTGATAAAATTTGAAGATTTCATTAGAATCAACCGATGAAAATTCATGAACTTTATTGTTGGTTCCAACTATAACAACGGCAATTTCCACATTACATAACACGGACAATTCATAGGCCTTCTTAAAGAGTCCTCCCTTTCTCTTCACAAACGTGACTGTTTTGTTTCTATCGTCCGTCAAGGGTACGATATCGATTTTTCTTCTTCCCATTGTTGATGGGTATCAATTGACTTTGGAATAGTATGATATATGTCCGAATGAAGGATATGAAATTTGGTGTGTTGATATATATATATATCGATACACTGACAATAAATCCAATATAATTGATATTAGATATGTCTATGTATAATGATGAAATTTATCCGTAAAGCCTTATATATTTGACGTAGGTACCTCCACGTTAGTTTAAAGATAATGAAATTGATGATGGGGACCAGTAATATGAAAATCACAGGAGTTGGGAAAAAATGCTTTAATTTCGTAAAATATTTGAAAAAACGTTGATTAATTCAAGCAACCTCAAATGCAAGAAGGGAAGGTAAATAGATAAAAGGTATGTGTATAGATAAACGACCGTTGGTTGGAATCGATTAATGCTTATTCTTGTTGTTGTTGATGTTTTTCGAATCTTTATACTATATAAAACCTGTTTATAGAATTTTTCTGTATGTGAGTTAAAAATAGAAACCCTTGTCTTATATATAGGATAATCACAAGTACACGACCTCCTATATATAGAAATGCTAAATTTAATTAAGTCGAATTAACAATGAATTAATATATGAATTGATGAAAAAGATAGTATGAAGATATAATATAATGTATAGAGTATACTATGTATTAAGGAATTATATATAAACTTGAAGGAATTCATATACCCAATTTTTTACGAGTAACTAATTACAAAAACGGTCACGTGCGGCTGATTATAGTCACAATAACAGAATGACGTAACTCCATAATAAAGTATAACCTATCATGATATCCAACAAGTTCAACATCATTTCACTTGTCATATATACTTCAAAGAAACAGTCGCATGATACTAAGATTTATGTAAGTCAAAGTAGGTTCTTTCTTTCTCTTATTTCTTTCTTAATTAACGCTAATTAAAGATTAGCTATTTTTAGCAACCTCCATATTTTTACATACAAGAAATATGACTTCTATATATATATTCTCAATATATCTGGATTACATCTATTCATCATTCTCTTTTCCTGTAATTGATTTATGTAGTATGTAGAAATCCGGGGTTATAATCTTACCATTTCTTAACTTTTTGTCTCGTGGAGATTCAGACGTCAAATTATATCCATACTTAAAGTACCATTTCAATGCCTTGGAATTATCGGGGAAAACAGTAAGTGATGTACCTTGTAATCCATTAAAATAATCTTCATTATTATTATTATTATTATTATTATCATTTATTAATTCAATTGGAGTAGATAAATGGTTGACTAACGCGTGTAATCCATCAATCAAAGTTGTTCCAAACCGTTTCCCTCTAAATTTCTCATCAATTTGGATTTCAAATAGATATAATACCTTCACACCATCGTCAAAGCATAATTTGAAAGACATGAAGCCAATCAATTCATTACTACCTTTAGTCGCATACCAAACATAAACCAATCCATTTTCTTTCATTTCTTCTCGTTTCGATGTTTTCCAATCAACTCCATGATGTTTGATATAGAAATCACCCAAGTTTTTATCTAGTAAATTAATAAATCTCTTCATTATTTTAGGGGTGAGTTGTAGTACTGGTTTATGAAATATAGATATTTTTGTTTGATCTTGATCTTGGGGTAATTGAAATATAGTTTCAAGTGATGAGGCATCTATCTTCTCAGACACTTGTGTCATCAATAGTTCGTCTTCTTCATCCAATTCATCTTCTGTCCATCTCATCATGACTGCTATTGTTATTTGATATTATTGATTCAACAATGTCTTCTATTTCTTCATGTTGTTCTTCTACTTCATCATCCTTCATCTTTCTTTCATTCATTTATTGAAAAGAGACGTGTTTGTTGATAATTCCTGCACGCAAAAAAATGGCTGCCAGTACCCGGAAATAAAATGATAGGTAAAACGTATATTCTACTGGCACTATTCTTAAAGACTATTCAATAGTGTAATAATAAGTATCAATCCAAGTCTCGTTATCAACATGTCTAGTGTTACTGATGTTGGAGTTTATGACGATACAAAAATGGAAGATCAAGAGAATCAGTTCCGACATCCACGTGTAATCAATACTCCACTTAAACCAATTAGGGATTATGATCAAGACCATGATCATAATCAACTCCATCTGCATCTACCAAGCTCACCTATTGAAGATTACAATAATGTGATTATAAATACAACTACACCCAAGTCTGTCTTTTCATCAGGAACAAAATCATCTATCCCCACACCATCATTATCGTTATCCTCATCATCACCCTTGCAATCTCCATCAAATGTACTAGAAGATATACATGCCATACAACAAAGACGACGCAATCAATTATATAAACCTTTCTCGGCCTCTTCATCTCCCATGAGTCCCCAACAATTTCAAATGCTATCACCCTCGAGAAATGATTTGAGGAGTAATATGCGAAACAAACATAACAAGTTGAAACAAATACGTGAACAACATATGCAAGATAAACTAGATACTCGACGGGATAAATTTAATGCTTTACAGTATAGACTGGATATTGAAAATCAATATGAGGTTGAATTCCGTGAACTCCTTGAAGGATTAGATTTGAATAAGTTGATAGATGAAGAGGAGTCAGAAGAGAATATACTTGTTCAACTGCAAGGACAAGAAGAAGAAGCCGAAGATTATGAAGCTTATATTGCCGATTATGAGAATGATCTAGAGGATTTTGAAATCAGGCAGGAGTTGGAGATTGCTGATTTGTTAAAGGAGATGCATATAAATCACTAGAAGTGATGATATATCGAATGAAGGACTGGTTCCTGGATTCATTTGAGTTTTATAAAAGTATCTATAGAAGTTTAATATATGTACGTACTTTATAATACCTAGATATTTGAACAAGAAAGGATCAAAAAGATCTATACTTGATAGATATTTAACATATCTTTAATTCCATAATGTTATACTATGGTATGTCGCTTTAGTGCGGCTTTCAAACTGTTGCTGGCTAACAAAAAATATGTCCGTCATATGAGGGACAGTTATAACATCGCTAATTCATTCCTATCATCCTGATTCTTCTTCTTCTTCTTCTTCTTTTACTTCTTCTTTCTTTAAGAGGTTTACCTTTCCTTCGTTTATAGTTGAAGATTCAACCCAGTTGTCGATCGTAACGACATCATCCACTTATACTACTCGTTGTTGCAGATTCACACTCACTTACTAATTGCTAACTACGCCTCATCAAGTTTGATCCATCAAGTTTAATATTCCTTCCCTATCAATACAAAACATACTCATTACATTCTACAAACATGGCTGATGTTGCTCCCATTCAAGCTGCTGTGGTCCAAGATGCTATTGTCAATAGCGAACCACAAAGAAACACTATGACATATGATAAAGCTGAACCCAATAATACTCCCAATAATAATCATGATAATCATAATGATTCAGACGATACATATTCTACAGGATCATCTCTACCTGATGACGGTTCAGGTTATGAAAGACATGCTAATGAATGTACGGAGTTCTGTATCGAGTTATTCACCTGTTTTGGTGTGTTTGGTTCATGCTGTCCTGCCAATGGGGAAGGTTGTATCACCAGTTCTGCCACCTTCTGTGGTAATATCATGGTTTCATGTTGTAAGTGCTAATTATAAGCACAGCTCCATCCTCAGTCCAGTAAAGATTGCTTGAAAAGAGAAAAATCCATTCTATTGGGTTTCTCTTTCATTGGAAACATATCACTCAATCAATTTAATGTCCAATTTAATGTTATACAAAAATCCTATTTATTCAAATCAAGTCTGTTTGGTTCAGTACTTGTATCGGTTATTTCCAAGGTCTCTATTCTAACATATCACAATACAAATTGTTGTTGTCTGATATTTATTCAATCCCGTTAATTTAAAAAAAAAGGTTCATCTATATTATACATACACGCTACTTATTTATTATCCAAATACAAAAATACCTCGTTTATTTGAGAACGTTCAACTCACATTGTAGAGCATTAGAGTAAAAGGCTACAACAAATTTAAACAAGATAATAATAATAAGAAAATAATAATAATAAGAAAATAATAATAAAGTAATATATAAAAATTCGTTTAGCTGATAAGCTGTTCTCAAGTACCAAATAAAAAAAGCAGCAGTTTTGAACTTGAATTCAAATAAGAGTGTTGCGATGGTAATCAACCTTTCCTCTTGTTACAAAACATTCTCCTAATTAGTTGGGAACAATCCAACACCCATGACCAGTTAGTTTCTACTGTTAGCATCTTTAGGAAGTAGAACGATCATTTACATCGTGGTGACCATTTATTATTAATGGTCCAGAAACTGAAGTATGGGATTTGTGGTTTATTGAGCTCTTGACAAAGGTCGACTACTCTTTGGTGTTCTTGTGATCTTTCTTTGATTGGAAACAGAAGTAGTAGTGGTGGTGGTGGGGGCAGTAGTAGGAGAACCAGCAGAACCAGCAAATGTTGAAGAAGCTCTTGGTTTGAAATTAGGATTCTTAAATCTCAAGTATAACTTGGGTCTAATTTCTTTCTCTGCCAATTTAGGCACTTTAAACTTCAAGAAGACTTTCTCCTGGACGATTGACATTTTGTCTTAATCTTTATAAAGTTGATAGCAGGGATAGTTAATAAGAAAATAAGCTTTGATAATATGAATAAAAGAAAAAGAAAAAGAAGAAGAAAAGGAGGAAATAACTTGAAGATATCTAAGATATGTACACTAACAGAATATAAGCAGATTTTAGTAATAGTTTCCCTCTCTGTGGACTTTGCATACTAAAAGTAAATAATTTTTTTTCTTTTTTTTTGTTTATTTTTTGCAACACTTGAGCGGCTAAATTTTTTATGGAAACTTAGACTTTTAAATAAATTTCGTACATGACAACCACCCAGGATTGACCTCCAACAATTTAAAGAATCCAAGTCTCCAGTCATGTCAAACAATCCTAGACATGGACGTCCTGAGGAAGGTGGTGGTGGGAATTCAAGTTCATTACTTAATAATATCAAACGTTCATTCACTACAACAACAATCAACAACCATACCAATCCAAAACAAGTGGCCCTTGATCCTTATAAATTGACAAGATCCAAATCAGCAAACTATTTCAGAGAGGTCACTGAGGAAGATCTCAAGCTTTCATTATCTCAATCCACTCCAGCATCAAGAAGATCCTATTCTCCAGAGAAACCTAGTTTATTACCATCATCCGCCGTAACTAATAGTTTGTTAAATGCAACGCTTGTTTCAACTCCATCTGCCAATATTAGTCCACAAAGATATTCATCAGTTATCATTTACAGACAAGAAAGCGACAATGATAATTATAATGATGATAATGATGAAAATCCTCAAGTATTAGATACTGCTGAACTAAGACTTGATGCCATTTCACCTATAAGTGGAGAAACAGTTAAACAGTTTGATAATCTGAATGAGCCTATAAGACATGGGACCAATGATGAAATACACAGTATTATAACTGTTAATGATGAAGATATACTAAGTGAAGATGTTCCTTTAAGTTCAGCTACTATTAATAAACTAAAATTAAATCATAGTTCACTTACTAAGAAATCTGCTTTCCAAGAAGTCCCAACTGCTCTTCTTCCAGCTGATAGAAGAGAGGAACGTCATCAGGTCTTGCCTAGTCCATATAGTTTCCAACAACCAAAGAAATCCCTGAAAAAGAAACATTGGATTTTTTATATTCTATTAATATTAATAATTGCATTACTTATTGGAGGATTTGTACCTGCCATTGTTATTTTATTGCAAGGTACTGAAGAAACAGTTAAAAATTATTTTAGTCAAGAATCAAATAGGAATTCTTTGTTTCCATACTTGGTTGAAAAATATGGAAATTTAAGTTCTGTCAATCCCAATGTTTATAACACTTTAGAAGGTATACATCCAAATTACAGAAATGATCCAAGGATTGTTGAATTAATGGAAGGTTATGGAGAACCAATATTTTATGGATTAGCTTATTCTCCATTAAATGTTTTGGAACCGGTTTGTGGAGTTAATAAAACAGAAGTATTGTTGGATTTGGTCAAACTTAGTACTGTTACCACTAGGATTAGAAATTATGGCATGCAATGTAATCAAACTGATCTTATTCTAGATTCTATTCAATCTTTAAATTTAAACATGACCTTATCTGTGGGTGTATGGATTGGAAAGAATGAAACTGTTAATAGAATTCAATTAAGTACCATGAAGAAAGTTTTAAAAAAATATCCTCAAAAAATGTTTGAATCAATATTTGTTGGTAATGAAGTTTTATTTAGAGAAGAGAAAACTTCTGAAGAATTGTTAGAATATATAAAGGAAACAAAGAGTTTCTTGAAATCTATTGGCTATAAGAAAATCCCGGTTGGAACTTCTGAAATAGGTTCATTATTAAATAAAGACTTATTTGAACAATGTGATATACTTGGAGCAAATATTCATCCATTTTTCTCGGGTAATTCAGTTGAAGGTGCTTCCAATTGGACTATTGAATTCCTTGAATATCAAATGGAACCTCTAAATTCTAAGAATAAAACTTTAGTTGTCACAGAAGTAGGCTGGCCTACTGATGGTGGAAATTTCCATAAATCAATTGCCAATGTCCCTAATTTCAAATATTTTTTAAGTGATTTCATTTGTAAGATGAAAAACGTTAATTATGGATGGTATTTTTTTGAAGCTTTTGATGAACCTTGGAAGAAAATGTTTTATGAGGGGAAAAATAAATGGGAAACGGAATGGGGGGTCTTTAAAGTGGATAGACTGAATAAATTGGATATAAGAAAGCTTGGATATTGTTGAACTTTCTCATGATAATTCTTCGCAACATCTTAGAATTCTTTTTTTGCAATAAAAAAGTGTCAAAATCAATTGAATAGAGAGACAAACATATTTTTGGAACAATATATAGATATAAATGAATAGTAATTAACATATTTATGTAGATTAATTATCAAATATACTTCTACTAGTTTGAATTACTTGAAATTTAGGTTGAAATCTGTGTTTTTTTTGAATTTTTGAAAAACTCACGTGACTTGAACAACTCAAAGCAAGCAAAAATATTTTTTTTGAAAAAAAAGGCAACTTGTCCGAGTGGTTAAGGAGAAAGATTAGAAATCTTTTGGGCTTTGCCCGCACAGGTTCGAGTCCTGTAGTTGTCGCCACTTTTTTTTTCAAAAATAATTTTGAATTGCAAAATTATCTTGATTGATGTTTTATGAAGAGACAATTATAAAAGATATTAATAGTATATTAATTGATTATTAGAGAGAGATAAGATATAAAGGGCTATTTAGCTAATACTAAATTACTCTTTTGAAGGTTCACCTTCTTCCGATTCTGAAGGAATGAAATCTGGATCAGTGGCTGAATTAAAAAGAATAATACCATTAGCTTTTGCGTTTGCACGTTCTTCTCTCTTATAGAACCATAACACAACGAAGGTCCATATAGATAAGGCAACTCCACTAGCAGCAGTGAATGAGTAACCCTTAAGATAACGAGGGGCTTCCACAGTTTTCCAAACCAAAACCGCAATCCACGCAGTAGATTGTTGAGCTAAAATATTCATAGCCACCAAGATGATCTGCCTTTCTCTGATGTCCTTTCTACATATATCCCCTTGCCAAGAGTACAAGACTGGTGCCATTGCCCATCCGAAATATTGAAGACACCAGGCGAACCACTTAGCACCTTCTGGAATATCCCAGATTGCCAACAATAAATTTCCAAGCACATTAAAAATTTGTGAAAAAATTATGGCTCCCCATCTGGAGTTGAACAAGTCTGCGAATGAACAAGTTAAAACCAACCACAAAAGCCCTAATCCTGGAGTCAAGGCGGTATAATCTTGTAATTCTCCAGCTCCGAATCTTGGCTTTCCATCTGCATCGAGTAAACTCTTCAACCACAAAGCATACGCCCCCGAGGATCCATTACTGTTGTTCCAACAAAAGATATTCCAGAGACACAAGACATAAAAGTGCCAGGATGTAAAGATAGACTTCCAAATATCAGCGTTGAAGAAGTACTTAACTGGGTTTTCACGTGGTTTGAAACTTTTTTGATCTCTTCTCATTCTCTTTCTAGCAACTCTTATATCATCATCAGTTAAGAAAATACTATAACAATCTTGTGGAGTACCTGGAATCAGATAGACACCAATGACACCTACAGCAACTGAGATAATACCATCAATAATGAAAATCCATTGCCAAGGCTCAAGACCATTCGCACCAACAAAATTTCTTTCGATTGCACCAGAAAGTAAACCTGAAGTCAAAATTCCGAGAAATTGACCGCAGTAATATGCTCCAGCCCTTCTAGAGACTTCTCCTCGGTGGTGATCATACCAGCTGGAAAAGAGACTGTGATATGCAATATAAGATGTTGCCTCAAATGCTCCAATGAAGAACCTAATAGCTTTCAAACCGGCTACATTAGTAACTCTGTAAGTTACAACGGTTAAAATACTCCAAACAAGATCTAAACCTGGCAAAACAAAATTCAACGGGTATGCGTAAAGGATATACATAAAGGGTATTTGCAACACGATATTACCAACACTGAATAAAACTTGGGTATTAACCAAGTCATTCCCTTTCATATCAATAGCTTCTTTCAAACCACCAACATATGCATTAGTTAAATTGGTTTGATCAAGATATTCTAGTAGATGTATAGTTAGTATGCAGTCCAAAAATTATTAAGACGCAATTATGCGCTACCAAAAGACAAAGGAACAAACCACACAAGGCGTGTTTATTCTTCCAATGATAAAGGTGAAAGGAATAAATTATACTTACTGATCCAATATGCAGCCATAGAATACAAGGTCAACAAGAGATCAAGCTTCAACAATAAGATCTTCTCTTTGGCAGTGTCATCATCATGAAACCATTTATACCACTTTCTTTTTGCTTTAGTACTACTGGTGACTCTATATTCATATTCATCAAAGAATTTCCACCATTTTCTATCCTTTTCATCACGATATTCATATACTTGATGAGTTTCTTCTTCAACTTCAGTTGTCGTGATTTTCTCTAAGGATGATTTTTCTTTGACTACTTCGGGACTATTAGTTTCATCATCAGGGATGATGAAGTTACCATTTTCATCTTCGTCAACAATTCTTCTAGTTGGAATGAAACCGTACTTTAATCTTTTGAAGATTTCCATATTGATCTTGCTTAACAAATGAATACCAATAATTTAAATTTAAATAAAAATAAAAATAAAAATAATGCTGAGGAGATTCTATATATTTATATATACCAGGGGGAACGCCGACCTAACGGGCTTTTACGAATCTTCTTTAATAACAATAAACAGATGCTTATTGTTCTTTTTATAAAGTTGTAGATGTAGCTTTTATCCCAGGAACATCGTTTTGGTTATGGAATTTTTAGTAAGTAATCAGATTTTTTTAATTTTGTGTGAATTTTCAAAAAACTGTGGCTTTCAAAATTTAATTTATTTTTTTCTTGTTAAATTATTGACTCATTATAATAATTTATAATCGTTGCAACCTATAAAGGTTAACCGCCTGTAAATATGATGATGATAATAATCCGATGATTACCGTGTATCACTAATTGCCGGAGGATCCTTTGACTAAAACATATTATTTAGCCGTAGGGGATAAAGCAAGTGTCAATTCAAAGTAGATAAATATTATCTGATCTGTGGTGAAGAAAGACCCACACTTTAGAACAATTATAATATTCAGATAATATATATATGTGTATATATACAATTATATATAATTATAGATAGATCTAAACAGAGATGGTATGGTTAGATATAAAAATCTTGTAATAATAAGAATAATAATTAGAAGAATAAGGAATAAACATGTGACGTTTCGTATTTGGCCGAGACATTTTTCTCTTTGCAAAACTTTTTTTTTGTACCATCGATTGGTTGGTTGGTTGCTTTGCTTTGCTTTGGTATCGTTCGACAAAGTTGATAATCTCCCCCACCTTCAAAATTTTTAAACCCATATGGGATACAAATACTTAATAATTCCCAATATGTATAAATTAGTTTAATTAAAGATGATGACATATCATTGACAGCCATTATTTTATAGAGAAAGAAGATATTATATGGGAAAAACACCTGTTGTGATAAGATGAAATGAAATAAGATGAGATGAGTGATTTTAATCTCTTATCTATTCTTGATATGGTTAGTTATAATTATAGTTCGTATTAGTGCTTCCTTCAAAATTAATTATATGAACTGAAGTATGAAAAGTAGAAGGCTGCAATTAATGCATTGCATTTTATTTACAGCCACAACAAAGGCTCCGTTGGGGGCACACATATGTAAATATTAGCAAAGGGCAATTATATAAAAAGTTAATTATAAAATGATTTAAAAAAGGTTAAAGAAAGAAAATTGGAGGATCTAAAAAAAATTTCTGTACGGCGACTGAGACGGAGCGGCTCAATCAAAAAATTTCACGATAAGTAAAATTTCTACACTAGGTAATTAATGAACAATGAAAACATAATAAAGATTATTATAATTAAAGATTTAAAGATAAAGTAGTGAATAACCGGGGAATGCAATTAAACTTGAGTTCAGATCATGTTTATTTCCCAGTTTGTCAGACGTGGGTTTTTATTATTTTTTATATAGTATTACAATTAGTATGACTAATTTTGATTAAAAAAATAAGCAAGCAGCCGCAACCCCAAGGGCTACAGAAGTCAAGTCATCATCACTATCGCTTAAATTACTTGAACGTCCTGATCTGTAGCCTGATCTATATCCTGAGTTATACCCAGAATTATAGCCAGATCTGTAATGTGAGCCATGGCTTGGTCTGTGATGTGAACCATGGCCAGACCTGTGTCCATGACCTGGATTAACAGCACTACCTATAGCAGCCCCTAATGCCAGAGAATTCCCTATTCCTGAATTTGAACAAGAACTTGAACCTTGATGGAAGCTTGAACTTGATCCTACATAACTTGAATTTGTCATTGGTTGCAAACCCGAACTTATTATAGGATTTGATAGTGAGGGAGGACCTGAGCTTATTATCGGAATTGATCGAGAATGAGAACTTAAATTTGATTTTGGAATTGATCTTGAATTTGGGGCTGAATCAGAACTTGAGGTTGAACGATTCTTGCTTGCAGGAGAATATTCTGGAGGTACCTTAGAATACAAATGAGAATATGATGGAGGAAGATTAGAACTAAAACAACTTGAGCCTCCATTAGAACGAGAACTACTTCTATGGAAAAAACTACCAAAACCACGAGCTTTTCTTTTTATAAGATCAATAAAAGACTCCTTTTTAACGTCATCATGAGTATTTTCATCTTTACCTTCAACTTTTTCTTCTTTTGCTTCTTTTTCTTTTATTTCTTTAGTTTTATCGGAAATTGACGTAGACATATCAACTTTTATTTGTTGACCTTGATAATCTCTTAATTTTTCTAATTCAACAGAAATGAATTGACAGGATGAAAATTTGAATAGGAAAACGATAAACAATCAACTGTTCACTAGCGGCCAAAAATAATTATGTTATGGCTAATAAGATTTATATGCTTAAAGCTGGAGTTACAGAAAGTGTGGTCATTTATAGTTGCAATTATGCTTGCAGTTTCCGATAACTTTTTTAAATTATAGATTCCTAAATTCTTTTCGCATCCACTAAGATTCAATCTAGAAATTATTGCTGACTCAAGCAATACCGCTTATTTTAAAATATTATTTATTATGTAAGGGGAAAGAGATTTATTTGATTGATATAACAAAATGAATTGAATGAAGTGGGTTTTAAGTGGAAATTACAAAAGGTTAGAATTGAAGGATCCCATTACTGAAATGACAGGTACAATAAAAATAATACAATCTCTCAATAAGTAAAATATAATAGTAATATTCTCTAAAACTAAACATGTACTAAATAATTAAAAAAGCAACTGCAATCCCAGCTGCTGTTGCAAGAAATTTGTCATTACTTCTCAAAGAGCTTGATCCAGAATGTTTTGGCTTACTAGTACTAGTACCATTACTGATAGAACTATTATTGCCAGTACCATTTCTGCCAGATGCAAACCCATATCCAGACCCATGTCCGGAACCAGAACCAGAACCAGACCCATGAGCCGAACCAGCAGCAGAACCTAAAACTGCCCCTGCAGCTGCCCCTACTGCTACACCACCAAGATCACTACCTATACCGGAATTCGAACCCGAAGTATAACCCGAACCTGATTTTGGAGTTGATCCTGATTTTGGAGTTGAGCCTGAGCTAGAACCTGAACCTGCTTTTGGAGTTGAACCTGAACCTGAACCCACCCTAGGAGAGTATGGTGGAGGTGCGTTAGGATCCAGGTGAGAATATGGTGGAGGACTAGAGTCTGAGCCACCTTTTGAACCACTTGATGAACCACCCTTTGAGCCACTCGAGGAGCCACCTTTGGAACCACTTGATGAACCACCTTTTGAACCACCTTTTGAACCACTCGAGGAACCACCCTTTGAACCACCCTTTGAACCACTACTGTGACTACTACTACCACTGCTACTACCTCCTCCAGAACGGCCCCCTCCACCGCTAAAGCCCCCAAAACCACCACGACCAAAACGACCAAAAACTCTCCTCTTTTTGAGACTACTAGTAGCTGTTACATCTTCATCATCATGCTCAGTATCATGACTTACCACATCTTCTAATATTAAATTGGTACCAGTAGTATTATCTGCAAATTCTTCTGTCAGTCCAACCTCTACTTGCTTCGATTCCAATGTTCTAAGCTTGTCTAATTCGACGGAAATGGCTTGACTGGATGAAAATTGAATAAGGAAAAATAACCCAATAACAACACAATAAAGAACGGATTTCATGATGAATTGACTAACTGGATTGATTCTTAGATATTATATTTTCTGAAGGTTTTCAATATTTAGTTTAAATTGACTTAAATGAATGAATGAATCGATTTATTTGGTTATAACCAATCATATCGGAATTATTTGTATCTTTTATGTACTAGTTATCAATTTGAATAAATGAATGACCAAAGTTGGAGTTACCGAAAATGGTCTGCTATTATCAATTACCGTTGCATTTTGCAACTCTTGATAGCGACCTCCTTTCGTATAGTTTCCCTTTTCGCTTCTCCTTACAAAAAAATATGTCACTTTTTTTTAAAGAAATGGGGGTTAAAATATTACAGTGCCAAGGACCGTTGAAAATAAGTTAACATATTATAAATTTGATTTAAAACTTATGGAAAGAACTAATAAACAAGTGATATACTTTCACTAATAGAACGGATTAACATTTCCTAACAAAACATGAATAATTGAAATATACATATTCTACTATTCAATGATTTGTTACATCAGGACTAGAAGTATAATATTTGTAAATATTTGATAGCTGTTTTATAGCTTGAAGTTTTATTCATGCCAGTAATTGCCAAAAGCTTTCTGCTTAAAATATTTCTATAATTTCCTATAACAAACAAATAAACTACCGACGGAATTAATTGATTTCGGATGAAAAGTAGCGGGTATTCTACAATGATTTAAAGTAAACAAGTATTAAACCCGGAAAATGTAGTTTGTTTAATTCTAACTATTGTGTTTAATTTTAATATTATAGTTGGTGTCTAAAATTAAATCTAAATGACTAAATAAATAAGAAAGTAGCCGCAACCCCACAAGATATAACAAGCAAGTTATTATTGATTCTTAATGAGCATGATCCAGAACTTTTTGGAGTACCTTTGCTAGTGCTATTACTGCCTGATCCAGAACCATGACCTGAAGTAGCAGCAACACCTATAGCAGCACCTGCTGCAGCACCTACTCCTGCATTAGAACTAGAACCAGAATTTGAACCAGAATTTGAGCCAGAACTTGAGCCAGTACCAGATTTTGGGGTTGATCCAGAGCCAGAACCAGAACCAGAGGTTGACCCTGTATTACCTGAAGGAGAATATGCTGGGGGTGCATTAGGGTCCAGAGGTGAATATGCTGGAGGAGAATCAGAACCAGAATTTGAGCTCGAGCCACCCTTTGAACCCGAGGAAGAACTACTTGAACTACTTGAACCTGAGGATGAACCACCCTTTGAACCACTTGAACCGCCAGAAGAAAAAAGGCCACCACCACTGCTGTGACCACCACTGCTGCCACCGCTGTGACCACCACTGCTGCCACCGCTGTGACCACCACTGCTGCCACTGCTGTGACCACCACTGCTGTAACCACCTTTTCTTCTTATAAGACTAATAAAAGATGTTAATATAGACACGTCTTTGTTGTCATGCTCAACTTCATCATCTTCATCTTCTTCAAATTGTAAATCGGTGTCGATAGTATCATCTGAAAATAAATCTGACAACCCAACCTCGACTTGTTTTGATCCTAAAGCTCTAAACTTTTCTAAATCGACGGAAACAACCTGACAGGATGAAAATTGAATAAGAAAAAGAAATCCAAGTACAGCACAATAAACAGCTTTTTTCATAAAGTGTTGATTAATATCTTGGTTTTAGGTTAGGCTGATGCTTTTTTTGTTTCCTTGATTTAACTTAATGCAATTAAGTAGAATTGAATGTAATGAAATTTCTTGGTAATATTTTATTATTGGAAAGTCTTTTCTCTTTTTATATATACAAAGCCGTTCAGTCAGATTTTTTTTATTATTAGTTTACGAACCAATTGAACAAATAATAAATGACTAAAATTTTTAAAGTTACTTACTGAAAGTAGAAATTGATGAAAGCCGGTTCGAAAAGGGCTGCATCGTGGCTTTGCTAATTGAAAAATCTTCCCCTTTTTCTTCGGTTTTATTTTATTTTATTTTATTTGTTTCATTTTGCTCGTAAATCAATCCGGAAGTAAAAAGATTTGTTCTACGGTTCGGTAGTAAAAAAAAATGTCACTCAAAAATTTAGCGGGCTTAACAACAGTGCCTTAGTTTTGATCATTCTTATAAACTATAGTCAACTTTTAGGACAAACAACAATTAATACAATGTAGCAACATCAGCCGCAAATTATACTTGATGACAATATTATTCGCAAAACAAAGCATAGTCTAACCATTAATTAATTTTACTTAAGCACTAATTTATTTATGCTTTGACAAACCATAACCCAAGTACTACAATTTGGCAGCCAAATCAATGACCATACAACAAGTTAATGTATCGTCACATTAACACCTAGATCAAGCTTCCAAACAATGGTTTAGCCTCAGAGTCAATGGGCTCCTCCTCGTAGTTAAAGGATGACGAAAACCCAAATAACCCACCTCCTCTTCCACTCGTGTTATTATCATCAGAATCATCATCACTATCTTCATCATCGCATTCATTCACCGTTTGAGTACGAGGAGTGGTCAGATGAAATAATGAATCCAAAAACCCTCTCTTGTCATGATCAATTGCCGATACACCGATGACCGCAGGGATGATTTGCGCATTAGCACCTTTCATTAACCATGCTACTCCTAACACAACTTGAACTATTGAAATAAGCATCTTCTATTCTATGACTTCGTAGTTCCAAATCAGAGTTAGAACCTATGACTATTAATCTAATTATTTGCGAGCATTTTATATCTTTTACAAAAGTTTTGACTTATGGCTACCAGTACAAATCCAGTAATATTCTACTGTACATTTTTTTGCACTGAATCACATAAAAATATATTTATTTACTAGATTATGGGAAATTCCCCTTTCTTAATTCAAAATATCCATCAGGAGCATTAATAGCATCCAACCATGATTTTAGTCCATTACCTCCTTCAATACCTAATCTAGAAATATTATTTCCCCACCAATCCAAATAATCATCGGTAATATATTCAACCATAATGAATATCATCAATGCACTAAATGCAACTCCAGCTGATAAAGCACTAGTTAAAATATAATTATACTTCTCCCACCATAATATATAATTATTTTTAATATAATACATGAATAAATATGATACATATAATCCAACTGTAAAATACAGTAAATTGTATGGTGCATAATCTAAAAACCCTCCTATTATAATCGTCGGTTGAAAATATTGGGTTAATATTTTGGGTCCATTCGTTTTAAACCAAACACATGGTATGACCAATACAATACCTAATAAGAAACACCATTTAAGTACGGGATAAAGACCACCAAATACTTTGGCAGGGCCGATTTCTCCATATTGAATACTAGAATAGAAATATGTGTTGGCACCAGGACAACTTAACCTATCCTTTTGTGATTGATCACAAATATCAGGAATATTATCCATTTGCCAATTTGCAACTGTTAATGCCACAATCACACTTAATAAAGTTGATATTAATTGACCTCGGAATATAGCTTGAGGAGGGATTTTAGAATAGTGAGCTAATTTTTGATCGGTAATATAATTGCTGGCTTGAGCATCTATATTATAGCCATAACTTTTCAATGTAATTAATGCAATACCAGAATTGGGAATGGTATACCCCACAATCAATTCAACTAAAACATTTAATCCAAATGAAAATCCAGTAACTGATGCAATAGATGTTATGGGGATTAAAAAGATGAAATTAATTATCATGGTGAAGAATATACCCCAAATTGGTGTTTCAGTAGGATATAATGATACACAAAGTATTGCAAAGATAGTACTAACGACCAAGATTGATATAAACCACCAGTCTGGAACATCATCATATTTAGACATCATCTTACAATGAGGGTCTTTACTATACCTCCCGAATTGATCATGAGTCTCACCAGTAGATCCAATGGCATCTCGGAAAGTGATCCATACATTTTGAAAACTTGATTTCATGGATTCCCATTCGATTATAAAATGATAGATTATGGCAAATGGATATAAACAAAAAAAAGCACCATAAGTTACAAGATTAGCTGCTGTGAAATATGGAGGTCCAATTTGTTGATATTTGGAATCATCAAATAAATTCGTTGTATCATCTAGAATCTCATGAATATTATATACTTTCCCCTTATTATTAAACAATCGATTTGAATTTATAGGTAAATATCCTGTCCAATTATTATTTGTATAATAGACAACTAAGATGACAATGAATCCCAACGCTGAACCTAAATAACGATTAGCATAGGTATAAAATGGTATTGTAAGACATCCTCCTGAATCAATAATATTCCAATCAAACGTTGGTAATGGATTTAACCCCAATCCAGACAACGACCCCGTGACATTAGCTAAATGAATCAGATTGGGATTGAACCATGTTGGCCAGTTGAATTGTGATAATGCCGTGAATAAATATGATGGGATCCAATTATAAATAAAACTACCAATAAATACTATACCAAAGAATGAATATTGAGATATTTTCCAACCATAAACAGGATTATTCTCTTCTGATTTCATTAATGCTCGATTTAATGCAATTGTAGGTAAAATAGTTGGCCAAAGTGCTTTTGATGGATAAATGCAAACTTTTTTCATCAATAATGCAAAGCCAAATCCAAGAAATTGAGTAGAAATGGCTAATAATATTTGAAATGTCCATGTAACCCATTTTAAATTATAAAATCGTTCTAATTTCATGACAAATATATTGTAAATCAGATAAGGTGTTCCAGCAGAACACAGATAAATTATTGTACATAACATCATTTCTTTATAACTCCAAGGCCCAGGATTCAATTCAATTGAATAACCAAATAAACGAAACACTTTATTTGGCATATATCGAGCCCAAAGCTTCCCACATGGTAAAAATAAAAGTTGCATGGTATGAGAACCTAATCCAATTCCTGGCATTCTATGTACAAAGAAATTATTAATTATAGATCCAATGAATGTCCAAACCAAACCTATTACGTATACTCGGAATGTCTCTACTGGAATATTTGGATCGTCAAAGGGATCAGTTATCCCACGTATTTCAGGATAAGGAGAATGATAATGTATTAATGCTGCTTCTAATCGTATTTGTAAATCCCAATCAATGATTCGTAGGTAGAACTTATGTTTATGATGCTTAGCTTGGGATAAATCATATTCTTCTTCCTCCTTTTCAAGATCTATCCCCGGAACATGATTCTGTTCATCAATATCTTGTGGGATCAACCTGATTAATCTTTGTAATAGTTGCCAATCACTTTGTAAGAAATTGACATCCCCCTTATGCTCAACCAATGCATCTCGGATTATAATGATCGAGTCTTCTACTGATAACTCATCTATCTTAGTTAGCATGAATTGTTCCACTTTCCCCAAGTATATGTCATCTATAATAAATGGATTTCCAAACTCTTCTTCGCTAAGGACACCAAGTCTCAATAACACCAATTGCATTTGAGTTTGACTTAATTTCCATCTATCTTTCCTATTCATAGATCCCGAAGAAGCGACCAGCTCTGTCGGCATGGTTGCCAACTCAATGAACTCTGGCTCTCTTCGTACCATTTCTCCTTATGCATCCAATTGAATGTCAAGATCTTTCAGATGTATCGGTTGAGTTCGTTAAAAATAGTAATTTTTTTTTTGTTTATGTGGGGGGTCTTTCTAGGCACATTTTTTTTTAAATATTAACGTTCGATTAAGAATTATTCAACATCGATTTAAACTACGCTACACTATTACAACTAGACATTATGAAATCCGCCGAGGAAAGGGAACATCCAGCCAACCAGCCAGCGAGCAAGGCATATAGCCAGACAGACAGCCAGAAAGCCATCATGTTCAAGCTTCTAAGGTGTCTCTTATGATTTTACCAATTTCAATCAATTTCTCTTCTGTATTTCTTAATCCAACAATACCCAAATTCACTGGGGCATTAGCAAAACTTTCAGGACTATCGTACAAATCATGGAGTTCTTTATCGGTATCATTTAAGGGGATGTAGTCCTTTTCTGGAACATCCAAGGACTCTTCTATTTTAGTTACTGGAAACACTAAAACGGGATAATCCAACAAGTTCCATTGACAAGTATATAACCAATATTTTGCGGTTCTATGTTTAGCAGCAACATTTGGGAACACGGGAGCTATGACAGCATCTAATATTTCACCATCTTCACTATTATAGGTTTGCCAATACTTCAAGTATTCCTTTCTATACTTTTGCTTTTCCAAATTCCACTTCCATTGTTCATGCATGTCCAAATCTTCTGCCTTTTCAATAGCCCAAGTGGTTTGAACACATATTGGTTCACCAGTGGCTTCCAACGTACTCTTTACATCTCTAGCACCATCTTCAAAGTATAATTTATCAAGAATATCAAAGGTACGAGCATGCTCATAAGGTTTGAAATCCACAATTTCAACATTATTTAATTTTGATAATTTCTCTTGAACAATAGTTAAAGCTCTCTTAATCGGTGGAAGTGGATTAACTACTTCATCACTCCATAATATTCCAACTCTAAAATTTTTCTTGGTTTCTGGTCTCCATTCAATTGAAGTTAATGATGGATCAATCAACCATGGTTTTGAATCTATAATTGTTTTCACGAACAATTCTAATAAATCTAAAGATCTAGTTAATGGACCAGTAACTGATAAAATTGATTCTGAACCCAATTGACATGAGAAATAATCAGCAGTTGGAAGTCTACCGACACTGGTTCTCATAGCATACAAGCCGTTAAACGCTCCAGGACATCTAATTGATCCTCCTATATCACTTCCAAGACCAAGAGTACTGGCATGTATACCATTAATCGCCCCCTCTCCACCAGAAGAGCCACCACAAGTCAAACTACTATTGAATGGGTTGACTGTTCTCCCATGGGCAAAAGATTCACATTCAAGCATCATTAAAACTTGAGGATTGGTTGTTCTTACAAAGGGGTTACCTCCACTTTGAAGGACTATATTCACTATATCAGCATTGTAATCAACAACTCTATCCAAATAACATAATGAACCATGTGTAACTGCCCTTCCTGTGAATGGAATCATTTCTTTGATTGAGATTGGTAACCCAAAAAAAGCATATTTCTTAGATAATTCATCGTAATTAGCATCTAAATATTTAGCATATTTTAAGCTTTCAACTGGTAAGAATTCATAAACACAATCAGTTAATCTCGAGGCAAATATAGCAGCATGATAATAATATTTCAATACTTCAACTGCAGTAATCTTCTTGGCCTTCAAAAGTTTGATTAATTCAATTGGATCTTGCTCGGTTATTTCTCGGACTTTAAGAGGTAATTTTTCTTGATAAATTTCAATGGGATAAGGGGCAGGATCTCCATAATCAGTTGTTGTTTCACCAATGGCAGAGGGGAGATCTTTATAGATTTTATAAGTTTCTTCATCATCGAATGGGAAAAGTTCCAATGTTTTAGCTAATGATTCCTTATAAATATTTTGCGCTTTCACAGCAAGGTCCTTCCAATTTTCAGTCAACATCGTCGTTTAGGGAACTTGATGGTATAGTATGAGAACAGTATGAGGTGTGAGGATATAATAAATAATATTGATCAGATATCAATATCCATATCCATGATATTATCCCTTTTATTTATACTATGATACCCCCTGATTGGAAACAATGTAGAATGAAAAATTCCGCTCTCTAATCACGGCGGCCAAGATTCGCAGATAGGCCCGACCGTTTCTCCCCCACGCCAATTCATGTTACTTTTTTTTTGAATTGATAAGGCTCTTATCATTTAACTCCCCTATAATAGAGCATGTGAACAAACCTTTACTCACAATCGAGGCAGATTGATACAGACAGAGGCAGATCAATGCAAATGGAAGTGACTAATATGTGTTGAAATACAGAAATTTATGGAATCAAAAGTATCGAAGAAAATCAGATTATTAAAGCAACGTTAAAGTTAAGCAAAGCCTAAAATTTTCCACGTGATCAATTTTTGGGGAGACGGTAGCGCTCTGTCAATTTGTTATACTTGATAGTTATCATCTTAAAATTAAAGCATTAAATTAGCTTAACTAAATAAATAAAATACATACAAAAATAAATAATAAATAGATTAGATAGGGAGATGGATGACCAATAAATAAACACGGAGTATGAGTTACAAATAAAGTCAAAACAATTTACTTTTTTTCAATTATCGTATCTGTATTAAGTAAATTGATCTTTTCCTTTAATGTGATAGGAGGTGGAATCACATAGTTTTCAGGGAATCGTTTCTCAAACCTGGCATCTTGTAAACCTGACTCACCATCCAACTCGGCCTGGGTTGTCATGAGGGAATATTCACTAGGATCATTATCATTATCTAACAATACCGAGTCTGTAGTTGAACTGCGGATTGGTGTTTGAGAATCGACAATGTTTTGCGATGATGTAGACGAGGGAGATTGGTCGACGCCATCCTTGACAATGACAATGGGTGGGTTGGGTGTTTGGATTGGATTAAGTCTCTGTTGTTGTTGTTGCTGTTGTTGCTGTTGTTGGGAGTGAATCATATTGCTGATGATATTACTGGAGTATTGGGTGGGACCATGTCTATGGAGTCTCTTTCCCTCGATCCCATCCTTGGTGGCTGTTGTGGAAAGACAAGATGTCGTTGAATTTCTCGAGAGAGATCTGGTGAATGGATCAATGGCCAGTAAATATTCAGCTGTCAGTGTATTGAATGAATTGTCATCTCCTTTTTGAGTAACAGTACTAGTATTTATATCATCATTTTCATTTTCATTTTCAAAGTCATTATTATTATTACTATCATTATTATCAGTAGTGTTATTATTATTAACATTATTGTTGGAACTAAGGAAATCTTCATTCTCATCAGTATATTCCCTTTGATAATCACTACCGGTAGAAGCCAAGGAGATATTTGTTGATGATAAGTTATTATTGGATGTGATATTATTATTTGTCTCTTTGATTTGAGGAAAGGGTTTGATACGAAGATTGTTACTGTTGATATTATTATTATTATTAGCGGTAGTAGAATCATCTTCATTAGCCAATGTTTCTGATAAAGTTCTTAAATTTTTGGATGTTATACTATAATTAGACTCACGACTTAATCTCGACGAGATATCATCTGTATCTGTCTCAATGGTGTTATCATTATTATCATTATCATTATTATTATTGCTATTATTGAGATTTTGTTTGAGATGTTTACGATGATGATGTTGATATTGAGGATTATTACTTATTCTAGTGGTATTATGATCACCAGGATCAAAGTTTGCCTCGACGCTATTAGCATCGAATTCATCTGTATCATCATAAGTATCAAAACTATTATTATTAGTTGAATTTGAATAACCAAAGGGGCCCAAGTCATCCGAGGGGTCGAGATTAACTCTTCCACTAAAGATTGATTTAATACTGGCTGCCGGATGAGACATTGATGAGACAGCAGTATAAGTTGGATGGGAAGGTGGATAGGTATGTTGGTGGGAAATTTACTTAAATAATATAAATATAGTTATTGTTATTACTAATTGAATAAAAAGAGAGATGTGTATAATTTCAATTTGAAAGTTAATTATTTGTTGTTGTGTTTATTTTGATATTATTTGATATTATTGGTTGCTCATAATAAAATCAGGTTATAATAATAATAATAATAGTAGTAATAATAGACTATAATATGTTATTAGTGTGTAAATTCATTTCAATTCCACTCCACTTTTTTATTTATTTAGATAGTTAGGGGAGATGGTCAGTCATTATATAATATATGGCAATTTAAAGGGGGGAAAGTTATTTAAGGGGAAAGAGAACCAGACAAAAAATAAATGATGCGTGTGTGTTAAAATTTATCTCAGTTTTGATAAATCCGGTCTCATGACGTTGATTTTAACTCTAAATTTGGTTCATTACTAGGGAACTTATCAATAATTATTATCAGTTCGAGTTGTCCTTATCATTAACAAAGGACTAGTGCCAATTAAAGGGTAGAGATTACCGGCTTACATACTTCTGATCTTACAAGTAGATAGATCAAACTTCTATATATTTTGGTATCTATTATCTAAACAGAAGAGATAGAAGTAGTAGAAGATAATAAAGTAGGTATTATTATATATATATATATATATATTGTACAATTTACTATTTACATGGTATTTTTAATTTTTATTACTGGACTACACCAGTTTCCATTCCTTTTAATTTCCTTCTCATCCCAAAATAATACTTTTATATACCTTTTAAAAATGACTTCTTAAATGTAGAATTGAATACTGTTCAAGTATATTTCTATAAGAATTGTATGTTTGCAAAAGCAATTGTTGTTGATTGATGTTTGATTGGTCTTGTTGTTGTTGATTTTGAATACTCACCAGTCCTTGAGATTGATGATGATGATAATTATTAATTAAATTACTGAATAATATTGATATTTGATGACAAAAACTCCAATTCCCACTAAATTTATTCAAGATCTGCCAACAATGATTTAATTCCTTAATATCTTCATCATTTAATATCCGTTCAACTTTGATTAAACTTGATAAATATATCGTACATATATTTAATATTCGATATAATGTCATCCAACCAATGCATAGATTATATTGTTTTAATAATCGATAAGATACTTTGAAATAATGATTACAATTATCTATTAATATAGAATCATTAGAACTATTCGAAAAATATTCAAGATTAATCATTAAATAATAATAATCTCGTTTGATTCGAGTAATTGTCGAAGAAGTAGTTGAAGAAGAAGAATAAAGATCTACCTCATCATCTTGTTGTTGTTCCTCTCCCTCTTGTGATTTCTTCCTTTCAATATAAAGTTGATAATTATATTTCTCTTCATTCATATTCCCTTCAAACCAATGATTTAATTGAGCTTGGATTGATTTCCGATCAGAATAACTAATAGTGGAATTACTTGATTTTTGTTTACTATTCATCAATAATATTTCCAATTGTCTAATTCTTAATTGATTCAGATGTTTAATATCATCATTAATCAAATATGAATCTGTTATTGCCGTTGATTTATTCAAAGTTGAAGTAATTAATCCTTCCATGACATAAATACTACTAGAAAGGATTTTTAATTCAATATTTTCTTGTAAATCTCGAGGATCCATTTTTGAAATACATCGACTTAATTTACCCGAGATTTCCCATGATATTGATTCATTAACTTCTAATAATGAATATATTCCTAATAAGATTAATCGTTTTAAATCATGGGGGGATTTTTCAATTAAAAGTTGAGAATTATTTCTTAATTGTAACGCCAGCGTTAAAAATTGTTGCGAAATTGAATAAATTAATTGAGTCGTGGTGGAACTTGAATTTTCAATTGATTTACTACCAATTGCAAAAATCATAAATAATTCAAATGTATTCTGGACATTAAGATTAGCATAGTTTGTTGTGTTCATCAAGAATTGATTGAAATATTGATAAAATTCCAGAGGAGATATAATGGGGAAATCATGATAAAATAATTCAAAATAATTATTGGCACATGACAATAACATCGATTTCTTGACGGTGGGTACAACCATATTGGAAGAAGACATTGATTTAAATTCTACCAGGTCTAGGATAATAGATACAACACTCTGCTGTTGCTGTTGCTGTTGCTGATGCTGAATATTTTCATTGGGGGTGCTGACATTAGTATAATATGGTTCTATTCCTTCATGCCCAGTAATATTTGGAGATTCATATTGACAAGCTGACCCATAAATTTGACAGGCTTGACACTGGGGGAAACGACCATCACAGACAAGATTATTAGTCCTACATGGAACACAGACCTGGAAACCTGTTTGTTGGTTGGGACTGACAGGTATTAATTGTTGTTGTTGTTGCATTTGAAGAACGGTTTGAATGTTCGGCACTTGATTCGGATGATGAATGTGTGGTACTTGATGATGAGTAGGAGGCCATTGAAGAATGAATTGATGTTGTTGAGATTGACCCAGAATTATTGATTGTATTGGTTGGATTTGTAATTGTTGCAATTGAACTGGTTGAATTTGTGGTTGAAATTGTATTGGTAGCACTGGTGAAGAAGGATGTGACCCTTGAGGAGCAGGAGATACCGGCCTTGATTTCACTCTAAATCTATGAAACATTAATGACTGTTGTTGTTCTTTATTCAGATCGACAAGAGGTATACTATTAGTATCATGGTTTGATTTTGCAGACTTTGACTTATTCATGCCTATATCTATAATTTGACCATACCTTTTCCGAGAAGGCCGAGGTTTGTTTCGATCAAGAACTGGAGATGTCTCCATAGATAAATTGGTCGAGGATTCATTAATTGATGTTGTTGACGAAGAAGTTTTAGGGGTTGTAGTATCACCAATTTTTTTGGGAGGTGGAGGAGGAAATGGAGGAATAATAATAATACTATTGTTCTCGGTAGAAGACAGATCTATACCTTTTTCAGAGACCAAATTAGCAATTGATAGCACGGCACGGCTCCGTGGTTGATCATCAACCTCTTGGCCATTGCCCATAGCTATGTATAAAGCAACTTTTACGATAATGTGACTTGAAATATAAAAAAGAACCGAACTTAATTAAAAAATTTTAGCGGGCAATTTTGATACATATATACCTTTAAAAATAAACAAAATAATAAATTAATTAACTAATGTCTCGAATATAATTTATTATATAATATTTTATAATATAATATATTATATAATGTAATGTAAATGTATATGTACAATATAACATACATGAAGAGAAACACGTAAGGTCTTAAATGGTAAAAAAAAATTCTTCTTCTTCTTCATATTCTTATTCTTCTCTTTAATTTTAAGTTAAAGCTAAAAATAGAGTCTAAAGTTAAAAAATAATAATCGTCTTAATAATAATGAATGGGAGAATGAATGAAACCAATAATAATAATAATAATAAAATCTTCGTTTTTAATCAATAGAAGATTTAGACCATACATCAAATAGAAAAAATTGAGATTAACACAGAATGACATGTCGATGGTGGTTAGGAATCTTATTGTTCATGGTGGGATTTTTAGAATCCTTCTTCGATTTTGATACTAACAGACTTTACCGATATATGTATCTCCAGAAGGTTTTGTTCTTTTTTCATGTTCTTCTTTTCTTCTATGAATCCAGTTTGGTACCTCTTGGTAAAATTCCCAATCGGAAATCCGTCTGTACTCACTCGCCCCATGTTCTTGTTTTGGTCTGGAGTTGGTATGGGAGTTGTCGCGTGTTACTATGGGTTGTTGTATTCGTAACAGTACCAGTATTACATCACTCGTTTTTTTGGACTATACTCACAACCCTTTTTCCAAGCTTTTGACAAGCTTCCAATTCCATTTACAAGCAACGGTCCATACTCGAGGTTCTACAATCGAATATAACTGGAGGATACGATCTGACAAGAATTTGGAAAGTTTCCAAACCGGAGGAAGGAATTGAAAATTTTTTTCCCAAATTGTTGGGCTTAATTTTGAAGACCATCTCTCTCTCTCTATCTCTCGAGGATTTCTTTTTTTATTTTTTTACATTTCGGTACACTAGGATTAGTAGGCTTTTTCTTTCATTCATCTTTGTATTAATATTCAATGTCTGCAATCTCTCTACTTATTATGTATCTAACCCCATCCTGCTTCTTCCCGTGACTCTCCTTTCCCTCCTCGTGCGTTTGCAGGACCAACGCGTATCCTAGGATAAGTAATAATAGAAAGAAAGATGTATATGTCCTGTTTGTGCTCATAATCCGATGATCAATTGTCAAATATAAAGATTTATCCAATTTGGGTTAAACAATCTATCTGAGCCATTTAAATTTAAATCTATTATAAAAGTCCATTCATTCGTTTTCTAATTATAAAATAATAGAAATAAATGAAAAATAAGAATTTATCTAGAATTTTAAAACACCGTAAGGCGGTTAATTACCTCGAATAATTTAGCTTATAGATACCGTCGTAACCAACTAACTTGTTTCAAACTGACATAATAAAAAATAAATTGCTTAGCCTTAGTCTTAGCCTTTATGGCTAATAAATAAAATAAAACTCATCTCTATGTTTAGATAATTTATATTTTCTATGA
Organism: Scheffersomyces ergatensis; assembly: GCA_030575095.1. Taxonomy (NCBI): domain Eukaryota; kingdom Fungi; phylum Ascomycota; class Pichiomycetes; order Serinales; family Debaryomycetaceae; genus Scheffersomyces; species Scheffersomyces ergatensis. The sequence continues at coordinate 108,263 of JAJMHX010000016.1, read as the reverse complement.
AAGAAGAAGCGCAGTTGCAAGAACTAAATCTGGTAATTAATTAATTAACTGTTTTGCTCTTTGTCATACATAATTAAATGTATAGTATATGTATGTACAATAAAACTTTTTGTTCATTATATTCCTTGACTCCCTATTTAGTATTTTAAGTCTGGATTTTATATAAAATTAGTAATTTATATGGTAGAATGAGGAAAGTATAACCGCAGATATGTAGTTAGTTTTCATGCGCCGTAGAGGCTGGAGTATAATATGAATATTATATAGATAATACTTCAAAATTCTTTTGGTAAATTTTATTTTAGGCTGATCAAAGATTAGCGATTGGGTGGGGGCAGCACTTGTGGTATATACAACTCGTGTACCTTGACCTTTCTTTGAATGTAGAAATTGAATTGAATGGACGGGCTTGACTGGGACACAGGTTGCGTCTTGATACTTACTTGACAGTTAGTACTAATACTTGTCCTTCAAACCATTTTATTAGTGTCTATTTTGTTAGTTTTAATCTCGTAACTTGTCTCTCTCAATACGGTGGTGGTAGATTTTAATACGAGGATATTTTATATACTATTTAAAGAAAAAGATAGCCACAGTTTTATCAAGAAAAAAGTCTCGCTATTTTTCTGTCCCCCCCAGTTATCGACCAAGGAGTCCCCTTATCAAACAAAAAATGCATTTACAAAGTGGCTAGTCAAGACTGGAGTTTAAACCAGACCAGTTTGACGGGTTCAAGAGGGTGAATGACTTCAACTAAGTATAAGAGGATAGCTATCATTGGTGGTGGTCCATCTGGTTTGGCAGTAGCCAAGGCCCTTGCATTAAATCTGATTGCATTTGACATTGTGGATCTATATGAAAGAAGAGACGATGTTGGAGGTCTTTGGTATTTTGGTGGTGATAAATCAGTATTGAAACCTCCAGTTCCATCTCTTAATCCTGAGTCGATTGATTATTCGCATGATACTCATTCTCTAGATAAATTTGCTTCTCCCATGTATAAACATTTAGAAACTAATATTCCAGGAAAGATTATGGAATATGAAAAATTTCATTTTGGTAAAGATATTCCATTCTTCCCTACAAGAGATGATATTCATCATTATTTACAAGATTATTCCAAAACAATTCCATCAGATAAAGTCAATATTATATTCAATACTAATATTACTTCACTTGAGAAAATTAATGATGATAATTGGGAAATCAAAGGTGAATCATTGAAAAATTATGATGAAAAGTTTGTTAAACATTATGATGCAGTAGTAGTAGCCAATGGTCATTTCTCAGTTCCTTACATTCCTGATGTTGAGGGATTATCAGATTGGAATAAACTTGCTCCAGGTACAATAACTCATGCCAAATATTATAATGATCCTACTCCTTTCAAAGATAAAAATGTATTGATTATTGGGAACTTTTCTAGTGGACAAGATATATCTACTCAATTGATTGTGACTGCCAAACAAGTATATGTTTCAATCAAAGATGTTGAAGATTCTGCTAGTCAGATCAATTCAGATTTGGTTCATTATATTGGATTAATTGAAAAATATGATTATAATAATAATAAATCTATTAAAACAATCACTGGAGAAGTGATTGAAAATATAGATATTGTTTTGTTTTGTACTGGATATTTATATAGTTTACCATTTTTGAAATCATATCCTGATATAATCAGTGATGGGAATCAATTATTTAATCTTTACAAACAAGTATTCTATATCAATGATCCATCAATCACATTCCCTGGATTATGCAAAAATGTTATTCCTATGCCCATGGTGGAATCCCAGGGTTCAATAATTGCCAAGGTTTATTCAGGTCAATTGAAATTACCAAGTACTGAAGAAATGTTTAAAGATTATCATAAGGAAATTGAGGAAAGAGGTACTGGTAAATCTTTCCATAGTATTCCTTATCCTAAAGATGTTGTCTACTATAAGGAATTACAACAGATTATTGATGATAATAATTTGAGTCATGAGGGTTTAAAACCACCGGCTTGGGATGAAGAACGTATACAATTACGTGCAGATACCTCTGATTTGAAAAAGGCAAGAGTGGTTAAGATTGTGGAACATTCAAAGCGATTAAGAGAACAAGGTGAGGGTTCATTTAGAGTATTGACTGATAAATAAATAACAGTTAGATTTAGTTGTAGATTAGAAATATAATGAATAGTACGCTTTATCAAAAAATCTAAAATCTTTTGTTGAGGTACTCCAGATTTCTCTCCTTGCACAAAAAAAAGAGATCCTTTAACTTTTTTTTATCTTTATTTAGCAGCAGTTTTGTTACACTTATCTACAATCTAACTCCATAAGAAACAATGTCTCAAATTCAATTTAAAGCTCATAAGATCACCGAGAGGCAATCGCAAAGCTTGATTCATGATTTGGTATCCATTTCATTGAATTGTATCACTTATTTACGGAAGATTTTTGATGATGGTTATTATGAAGATACTAAATTTGTTGTTATACCCATAACTAGGATTACAAGAGGAATACAACTGCCTAAAAGTGTCACTACTAAGATGTTAAAGAAAGGTGCATCGAATAAAACAGATATATTTATTGATTGGATTCAAAAGGGTATATATCAAGCACTTGATCTTAAATATTTAAGAACCATCCAACTTTCGATTTATTTAGATACCAATCACCCCGAAGATATTATTGAATGGTATGTGTTTTATATTGATTATGACAACAATTCAATTAATATAGATTCATCAAGTGGCAATAACAAGGGGGATGGTATAAAGAATTCTCTGATTAGAAATTTAGATGCTAGAGAAGAAGTATATTATTTGATTAAAAGGTTATTACTTTTAACGCAAACTAAGAAAACTATCCCAAAGGAGAAGAATGTTTCCATAAAGTTAGAATATAATCATAAATGTCCCCCCTATTATCACCCACCTCTATTCCAAGATTCTACTTGCATGAAGGAAACTACTATTCTTGTTGATGATTCTAATAAATCAACTTTTGATAATATTGGATCTGTCAATGTAGGGTTCACCAAAGTATCTATCAAGTCAATTACATACGTGGGAGAAGATTTACATAAACCAGTTAAAGTTCTTCTTGATAATACAGATGAAATTGAAGATATAGATGATATCACTAGTCAATATACATTCTCTTGTCAGGATAATAGTATCGATTTTCCAGAGTCTGATGATACTTTAGTCAATAATAATGATGATGATGCTAATGATGATTCATTAAATTTAGGTGATATCTTAAACCCCAAATCTAAGAACTTACCTCCAACACAATCACAATCAATGGCTATTGTTCCACAAGTCCCTGAAACCAATTTGGAAATAAGTAACAGACTTACCTGTGAATCGGGTTGCAAATCAGAAGAGGCTACCGAGTGTAGACAATGCAATCGGGAATTAAATAGAGCCTGTTATGGCAATTTCAATTTTATTTTTCCAAAATGTTATACATGTGTTTATGGGGATAAAGAACTAGATCCTGATCTTATTATGTTGATGAAAATTAGATTTTTATGGGATTTCATGATTCGAAATGAACTCCCTAGTGTAACTGAGATGTACGATTTATTAAATCTACAGATCGGTGAAGGTGATAAGATGATGGATATTATTTTGAATCTATTATTCAAAAATAATATCTTGATTATTACAAAAGATGCTAAATATAATGAAGATTCTACATTTTATTTATCAGGTTGTGGAATGTTTGTACCAGTAACAAAGAATATTAAGTGTCAACAAGAAAAGTTGAAAAAGCTGAAAGGATATTATGTTGCTTTTCTTCCAAGAGTTGGATATCAGTTCCCCTGCATGAATTATGATATGGCATTTTCTCTTATTATATGCCCAAAGAATCCACCTAAAAACAAGGCTCAAATAACGAGAGTTTTGAATAAATTCAAGATTGCTTTGAGGGAAATCAATGGTGATTCTAACAGAAAAGTTTCCGTTAAAGGAGAATATGGTCGCGAAAAAGACAAAGTTAGTAGTGATCATGAAGATGTTAGTGATAGTGAAGGCGATAATGTTGATGAGGATGATAACGGCGACAACGATGACAACGATGAAGCGGATGACGATAATGTCGAAATTAGAGATGAAGATGAAGAAGATGTTGATGAAGAAGATGTCGATGAAGGAGACGTCGATGACGAAGAAGAAGATCTTGATGAAGGTGATGACTACGATGATTCTGTTTCAAGTGACAACAGTCTCGAATTATATTATGGTGACACTAATACAAATATCATCAAGTTAAATTTGGCATCTCAAAAAGTTAGAAGTAACGAAGTTGAAGATTTAACATTTGAAGATTCATTAATGTTCTTATCTCAATCTCAAGAGCCTAATAGAATATCAAACAAGAGAGCTGCTGATAGTCAATTGGAACATCATGGGAGAAAAGCTCCAAAGGTTATTGAGATCAGTTAGATGTTATTATTAACTCTTTTTATAACCGTTTGAAGCTATTGCATTGCCTAAATTTAGCTATTTTTTTATACCTCTTTATCTATCTAGTGAAACATATACATAAAAAAATCTATGATAAATTGTATGACAATGGTAGCGATGTATGCTTAACTCCGCGCAATTATTTTGCGCAAATAAGCACCCAAAAAATGACCAAAATTGAACAAACAAGAAGAATAAAAAAAAAATTGACAACATTTTTTTTTGGAGGAACAAAACGTAATTAGTTATCAATTTGGAACGGGTTACGATGAATTCTATTTTTCTTTTTGTTGATCTTTTTTTTTTTTTCATATTTCATATTTCATATAGTTTACTTGTTTCAGTTCAACTTTATTCAAACTATCATACAAGTTTACCGGTTAATAGGTATTTCCTCAAGTCAAAGGTTAACCCCCAATCGGCGTCGCTCATTGTTTCCCGTCGTTACTGCATCGCAGAAATTCGTTCCCATTTTCCCCGTAGATATACGAACAAAAAGTTCGTTAGTTTATTTGGATTTGTTTTTTGATTTCAGATTTCCGGGTTATTAATAAGACTACTTTATGACGAGCCCAACCAAGAAAAGTGGTCCTAGTGCTACCAGGAGAAGACATACAAACTCCAAACTAGGTTGTTTGAACTGTAAGAGGAAAAAAATACGGTGTAACGAACAATTACCTGTCTGTGGCAATTGTTTAAAAGGTAAAAAAGAGACATGTTCATATTTAAGTCTAAGTGAAGGTGAAATCAACCGTATTAAATTAACTCATTCATTGAGAAATAGTCAGAATAAACTATTGAATCAGAATTATAGATTACCAACCTCAGCTTCACATACACATACCCATACCCAAAAAGAATCTTCAACAATATCTTCTCCTTCATCTTCATCTTCATTATCCTATAAAAAATCTCAAACACAAGATGAAACTTCACTAGAATTCAAATTTGAATTGACCAAATTACCACTAAGGTTTCCTACTATTTCATATCCACCTGTCCAGTTTAGTAATTTGACCATCAATGATTTTTCAAATGAATTTAAAGTTCTTCATGATTCTTCATCTGATGAATTTGAACTGAAGAAAAGAAGAAGAACTGACGAAAGTGACTCGAGTAAATTAATGATACCAACAGGAATATATAAACCCACATCATTTGAGAAATTGAAATACTCCAAGCTAATAACGAGAAAGGTGGAAGATAAGGTCACCAATGATACTGACAAGTCTGATTTACTTGAACAAGTTGATATATTGAACCATTTCAATGATTTTATACTTGATATGATACCAGGACACCCTGGGAATGAAATACTTGCCGATACATGTATATGCTTGGGACAAACAGTAATTTTAAATCAATTCCATCAATTTACAAAATATAATTCTAAATTCCAACAAACATATTCAACAAGTTTTGTTGATGAATTTGAAAAGAAATCTTTGGAAAAACATGGGTCGACATTAACAAAGTTCAGACATGCTATTATGGAATATCAAAAAAGAATAAATGATGAAACAACTATGGGTGAATTATCATATATTTCCTCATTATTAGGTTATTCAAGTAATTTCCTTACTCATTCAGTATTAATGTTAAATTTCAGTGCCGAAAGTTTCTTTAATACATCCAAGGGTTTATATGCTATATTTGAAATTTATTCAAAAAATATGGTGGAATATAATATTGTTCCAATTAAATTGTTTAAATTCTTAATGAATTCTACAAGAAGTAATATCATTAGTATCAATATTCCATCTTATGATACGGATTTCTTCTTGGAGGTTGAGAATAATATCAAACAATTGGGATTCATATATAATTGTCAAACTTTAAAGTTTGTCGATGACAAATTAAATTTGAAATTTGATAAAATAAAGTATCAATATCGTAATTTAATTGAATATTTTGATAATTCATTAATGCCAATATTAACCAAATCAAGAAATGCAAATTATGTATCAACATATTCACCAACAATAATTTATGAAATGTTAAAGAAATGGTTCTCAATTTTCCCCTCGGAAGCAATGTCATATCAACCAACCTCAGCAAATGAATTGAATAATAGAGATGAATTGATATTTTTGAACGACTTGACAACAACATTATATATTTATTATCAAGGAATTTGTGGGGCCTTAAGTGCTGTATTCCCAGCTAGTAAATACCTATTTGGTTTCTATTATATGGTCCCATCATCTACTCAATTTAGTTATAATAGAAATATAATGGAAACCAACAAATCAAACCCATATCATAAACAATATTTCAATTTTGCCATTGATGATTTATTACAACGTCACAATTATTATGCAATGAGATTCTGTTCTTTCTTCAATAGGCGGCATTTGTTTTATCAAAACCATCTTGAATGGTCTTCTGATCCATTCAATGAACATTTGAAACATAATCGATTCAAATCAAGATCTTTAGGAGATTCTTATGAGGTTTCAATTAAAAGTTTCAATAATACTTTAATTCGTCCCGAGCATTACCCCACTCGTAATGAACAACAGAATAATATTGAACTTGGACCAAAAGATGCTGTGATGGTTAAAAGTAGAGTACCAATCAGAACAACCTTAGGAAATGGGAACACGCCTAATGAAATGGCTAATTTCATATTCACAAGACGTGATGAAACAATGATCCAAAATCTATATACCAGAAACATTGAGAAATTGAACTTTTTTGATATGAATTCCATATTACAATTTGATTATCAAACCATGCTATTGTTGCGAGATTACCGTCCTATTGATGATATGAATTACCATAGTCCAAAGTTGGAAGTCGATACAGTGAGGGAGTATTTTGAGGATAAGACAATCATTTTAAATAGTATACATTAAATAGTGGTCATTATTGTTTCCACCTTTGTTACCTATTTAATACCTATTTATTTATTTATTACTTATTTATTGATGTATTTATATAGCCATATATAGACAGTTTATATACTTCAATTAAATACGTTTTTGCATTTTATTAAAGAGGTCAGTAAGTGAATATTGCAAAAAATGAAAGTGCGAAAGAGCGAGTATGTGCTCAACTTTTTTACTCTTTTTTCACATTACTCCATCAAAATACGTATAAGGTCTTGTAACAAATGTTGCTCAGGAAAGATATAGATATCGATTTATACTATTTACCAAATGAGACAGCTTCATGTTAGCCTTCCTCGTTTTGCTATATTAAATCCCCATACGATATGAATGTCAGGGACAGTATCACAGGGTTAGACAATGTCGCTGTTTTCTTCTAAGGAGATATTTCGCGACATGTTCGATCTGAGAAAGAAAAAAAAATTATTATCTATATGAGATGGTTTAATATATGGATAACGTCATTGAAACATCAAACCAGCAACATGTCAACTATCATTATACCAGGGGATAGGCTACCTATACCGACCAAACAAGGATCAGAGGAGAGCGAACAACTGAGTATAGCGATTGGTCCGGGTCTATTCAAAAGTGTCAATTCCAACACTATTATACCTACTCAGGCAGGTATTTTCCAATCACAACCACTGAAGAAGAACCACTTGTATTATATTGAAAGTAACAGTAGAAGATATACACCACAGACGAATGACTATGTGATTGGAGTCGTCACAGGAATAGTTGGAGGTGAATTTTATCGGGTCTCACTTCAAGATTTCTCCACACCTGTGATATTATCGATGATGGCCTTCCCTAATGCCACCAAGAAGAACAGACCAAATTTACAAATAGGACAAATTGTATATGCTCGAGTGTCGAATGCAGGTAATGAGATTGAAACTGAGTTGGAATGTATCGATCCAACTACTGGTAAAGAAGGTGGGTTTGGATTACTAGATGAATCGGGATATTTGTTCACCGTAACCAATTTAAATTTCACAAGAGAATTATTATTCAATCCTAATGCTATATTCTTAGAGAAATTAAGTTCAAGATGCAAATTCGAAATTGCGATAGGGATCAATGGTAAGATTTGGATTAAATGTGGTGAAGGGTTAATAATTAATAAGATGGAGGTGGATGAGGATGGCGATCAAAAACAAACTGTTAATACTACAAGTAAAGATATTGCAGTCACCCTAGCTGCAGTTAAGTTCTTGACTGCTTGTCAGAATTCATCAGTTGATGATGTATCCAATTTATTGAAAGAAGCATTTAAAGATATATAGAATCTTACATGAAAGGAAATATCAAGTCCTTTATAATTTAACAACTAACACGTTAAATTTCAATTTATTTATTTATATATATATATATTTAAATTATACTTAATACGTAGGTGTTTTGTAAATAAATATTTTAAAAGTGGTTGAAACTATAACCCATGTATTCATATCCACTTTGATTCAACAATCCTTTTTATAACCCATCATCATTTTTCTTTCATAAAACTAAACCAAAGCAAAAAATTAAACATAAATATCAAAACATTGTCATAAAAAAACTATCAACCTTACTCAGTGAATTTGTTTTCTGAATCTGCCTTCTTGGCCTCTCTAGCAGCTGCCAATTGAGCCTCTCTTTCTTTGGCTTCTGGCTCAATATCAGGGAATGATTCCGCATCAACTTTGGGTTTAAACTTGGATGGATCAAGCACAACGTTATGAGGCTTGGCAATCTTGCTGAAAGGTACTCTTCTACCACCCATATCAACAAGTAACTTATCAGGATCTAAGTTGTCCAATTCTTCCTTGGTAAGTTTGATTGGTTGAACCCCCTCACCCTCTGTTGCTTGTTGCGATTCTTGATGTTGTTGAGACATGACGTGGAATATACTTGTTCTATCAATTGGTTGTAAATTATACCTGTATAATAAGTAGACAATTGAAAACAATATTATATTAAATAAAAGGGGATTCATTTAATTTTCTTTCACAAGGGACTTTTCCATTTAATTTATAGCAAACAAGTTTTGTTTGGAATATGTGAAATTGCCACCAATTAACTTTATTTATATACTATGATTTGAACTTGCGGCCCCTTACTTAAAAATTTAACTGACTGACTGATTGCTTTTTGTCTGTCCGGTTTTGTCAGATTCTGTCAGTTTTTGTCTGAGCAACCATTTTTCTATACTGCTAATGAATAAAGTCGTCTGAAAACCCACCTTCCCAAGAATGATGTAGTTCATGCATATCTCCAGGTAAGATCCTGGGTTTTTGATTCCCAAATCTAATAGTACTTATTCTAGCTGGCATTGAATTCCTTGGATGTATAACGTGATCAGGTTCATCTACAAAAATTTCATATAAAAAATAGTTCCGTGTAAAGTTGTAATATAGGTGAGGCTCACTTTCCTCAGGAGGTACATCTTCATGCATACTTATCTGATTCCATATACCTTTGGTAAGCTTCCAAAATCCAGGAGGGTTGTGAAAAGCTAAAGAACAATTTCTATTATACCTCTTTACTATTTGAAAGTGATACTTAAAACGATGATTTGATTTCAGAGCTTGTAACTCCAACAATTTATTGACTAAATCTACCATACTAGAACAATTTTCATCATTTCCAGACACTTCAAAGGACACGAAAATCTTAACTTCCAATGATTTAGAAACCATGTCAAGTAATTTAAATAATTTTTCCAGCTTGTGGGAATCAGGAATGACTTCCCCTTCTAAAGGTTGATGAATATAATATTGAGCACTTTTTGAAGGTGTGTTAGGCACTTCGTATCTCTCTTTAAACCACTCTGGCTTAAATGAACAATTCAGATATAATGCAACTTTCCTAGACGAGTGGATGAAGTCCTGTAGGTCCTGATCCATTGATATATGTATGTTATTATCTAGAAAGGGATATAAATAAATGAATCTCTTCCTAGAATATTTGGTTTAAAATTTTGCATCTTTTTTATAGGTTAGTATTTTTGTTCGTTATGCTTAAATTCTTAATTTTGCAAGACTAGGTTTTCTTGTTAGGAAATAATAATCCTTTAATTTAATACATAATCAACAAGATGTATGTAAATCATACTAATTGTCGTAAGTAGTAAATAGCTTGTGTAATAAAAAGGAATAACTATAAACTATATGGATCTGAATTTTCAGTGATTAAGCTTGTGAAGAACTCGTTCTTCTGAGCTACTGAAAACTATTCTAAAATAACTATAACAAATAATAAGAGGAAACTGGACGTTGTCGACTCTAACCAATTTCCGGGTAATGATAAAAAGGTATTGCAAAACTTGATTGCAAGTTTTACACCAGCATGATTTTGTTCCAGCCACAGAATTGAATAAATCCCATTGATCTCCGAATTAAACCCGAATATAATTTGAAATTAAATTAAATTAGAGATAGGTTGCATAACGTTTTACTAACCAACTTCCATATTAGTAAAACTTAACTATACCTCGATTACAATACATTAATAATTTTAGTAAAAACGGAGATAGGCCTGCACCAAGTCCGTTTAAGTGCGTAGGTAACTCTTACCAAAATTCGAAGATAGGCTCTAATCAAATTTGGCCCCAAAAAAAGATTTTGAAGACTGAAACATCAAAGTCCGCATTTTGCAATTCAATTGATGTTAAAATATAAATAAAGGATGATATGATATCAAAAATTGTTTATTCATGAATTTCTATGATTGATACTTCTGCTCATCGATCAATTCAATTGCCAATTACCTTAGGTCATCAAAAATGCCAACCCCAAAAGTCGCTATTATCATTTACTCCTTATACCACCATGTTGCTACTTTAGCTGTCGAAGCCAAGGCTGGTGTTGAAGCTGCCGGTGGTGTTGCTGACATTTTCCAAATCCCAGAAACCTTGGATGAAGACACTTTGAAACTCTTACATGCACCTCCAAGACCAGAATTCCCAATTGCCACTTTGGAAACTTTACAAGAGTATGATTCCTTCTTATTCGGTATCCCAACCAGATTCGGTAACTTCCCATCTCAATGGAAGTCCTTCTGGGATAGTACCGGTGGTTTATGGGTCAAAGGTGCTTTGAAGGGTAAATTTGCTGGTGTTTTTGTCTCTACTGGTTCTCAAGGTGGTGGTCAAGAATCTACTGTTATCAACACCATCTCAACTTTGACCCATCATGGTATTGCTTTCGTTCCATTAGGGTTTGCCAACCCAGCTCAAGGATCCTTAGAGAAGGGTGTCCAAGGTGGTTCTCTCTGGGGGGCAGGTACCTTTGCTGGTCTTGATGGTCAAAGAAAGGTCACTGATGTTGAAAAATCTATTGCCAAGACTCAAGGCCATGATTTCTTTAAGACTATCACTAAGTATGGTGCTTAAGTTTTAAGTTGAAGCTTAAGCTTGAATCTAACAATTTATTTGTCTTTGCGCTAGTCGAAGTTGAGAATTCATTCCCTGGAAACATAGTATTTATTATTGTTATATAGATATATAAATATATGGCCAAGTATTTCTACTATTCTTAAATTCTTTATCCACGTGTAATAAAAATATACTCATTAAAATCCTTTATTACAACCTTAAAACTATTCATTGTTCTATCTAAAATCCCAGGTAAGCTTCTATAAGTCTATTTACATTATTTACAAATATATTTATGCCATGGATAAGGTCCAAAGCAACGAAGGAGAGATTCTGAATGGTGTCTTCCTATTAAATTAGAATGATATTCAACAAATTTGAATTTTGATTGAGGTACGAATTGAACCAAACCATACTCAGGATTCAAAGGAGGTAATGAAAACCTGTATTTTTTAGATAATTCTAAAGTTCGTAAATCTTCAGAATCAAATTTGAATTGAGGTTTAGGAAGAGGAGTGGTGGTACACATATCTGATGGATATCTTAAATAAGTCCCATGAATTCCAGTATTCAGAACTTTGGGCAATTCCAATTCTTCATCGAAAAGTTTACCAATATCTTTTAATATCATCTCAGCTGTTTCATCTTTCCACTCAATATACCCTAAATATTGAACTGCTTTTATTGAAGGACTTGTGATTTGGGGAATTCTAAAGTAATCGGGAAGACCAGAATTATAATATTCTCCAAAAAAGACAGCATATCCCTCAAAGATGCCATTAACTTCATTGTCTTCATCTAACTTGTTAAAAAAATCATTTATCAACTGGGGATCAATAATTTCATCATCTCTCAAGTTAAAATAAACTTGTAAAACCTTCTTTGTAGTATTATCTTTCAGCAACTCGTAATAGACCTTTTTGATAAACTCCTTGTAAACAAAGTCCCTAAAGCAAGGGTGAAAGTAAAGATGGCTGTACTTTTCTGTAAACTCCTGCTTCTTGAACATCTTTTCCATGAATAAATCTTCCTTACAACCAGATAATCTAACAGAATTCGGGAAAAATGCATCATATGCTTCATGCAACCATTTAGCTGCAACAACTTGATTATCTAACTTCGTTAGAAGTCCTGAGTCAAATATAAGAACTACTGATTTTGAGGAAATTAAACTCTCAGCTGATGCTTCTAATACGCTACTCATAGTATTTTGGGGTGTATATATATTCTAATATTGTCTGAAGAATGAAGCAAAGAAAGATAAATGAATAAATAAATGAATAAATAAATGCTTCTCTCTTATTACTCTAGTGTTTATTATACGCATAATAAAACTGTTTTTGCAATCAACATACTTTTTTCCTGTTCATTATTAGCCGAATTTATATTTCAACTTTATTCTGTCTGAGGAAAATAATATACAAATGTATATATCTAGTTAATTTGGGGAAAGTCTCGATAATTTATAGTGTACTGATATACTGGATCTTCGATAAATCTTATCAATGATTGATTCCCTCTTTGAATTGGTCATATACATTTACGGCTCGTTCCGCAACAAATTATTCGGCACGCGACAATAAATAAACATTAAAAGATAAGATGATATTTCTCGAAGAATATAAAAAGGTCTATTCTCCTTTCTTCTTATAGATTTTATTAGAAAAAGAATCCTGACAACGATTCCAATATATATTTAATATACCACGATGTCAAACCCAATCAAAAAGCCCATTCAACGATCTAGTATTATCTTATCAATTCGCTCGTGTTAACTATTATATCTTCATATCATTGTTTATTTGGTGAATTACGTAATGCTATCGTGTTTTTAATTTTCAGTGTGCTTTCTATTATTATAGCACTTACGTCGCCTGACAGGCAATGATGATTGGATTTAATCAAGCATGGATATATACTGGGTGAATTTAATGCTGATAGCAGTTGTATACGGGTATTACCAAGAAGGAAGGCAATAAATAGTCTGGTTTAGAATGGCGTTAACAACGAAACACAGAATACTACATATGCCTCTAAACTTTTATGTACGTGACCGGTGGTTGTCACTTAATTACATGAAAGGATGTGGACTAACTAGGACTAATATATGGCTGCTGACTAACGAATTTTTCATATATTTTCCTATCCTTGGGATAGGTGCCTTCCGGTAGAAGAACTCATTCACATTATAAAATGAACACTTTGTAAATTTCAATCTGATTTTGATTAAAAAGTTTGTTATTTATAAAGACAATAGTAGAATTAATGGGTTAACACTAATTCAATAGCTATACTGGTCAGGCAAAACTCCATTCCCGATTGGGAAAGCGCAACATTCTGATGAAGAAACCCCTTTAATTATGACATTATTTGGAGTAATACAATTATAACATATTTAAAATTATGTAAATGATATTATTCAATAACTTTGATCAACTTTTACATATCTATATCTATGTTTATATATAAATATATATATAGCTTCTAGATATAAAATGATTATAGTTCTCTATATAAACTTGTGCCACTATACACGACCCCCACACTTAAAAAAACATCATCATTCAAAAAAAAAAATAAAGAAAAACAAGGAGGAAGAAAAAAAAAATAAGATCACTAAAATATTTGAGTCACCTAGGGACATTGAATATAAATAAGACCTTGTCTATCATACATACGTTCTAGGCAAATCATATCCATTGTGTGAGAGTGGAACACGATATAAGTACTAAACATTGACTTCATTATCGGCTCAGAACATTGACGCCGCATATGCATTGATTGGAGAATCCATCCATCCAATAATCATAATAGTTTTCTACATACTGCACGGGGAAGACTCAAATATCTAACTTTAATTCAAAGAAAGATCTTACCTGTTTGACATTTCTCTTTCATCACGTATAATTACATCCCATCTTGGGTTTGCATATACCATCCCTGGTTAAGAAGATTTAATGAATATACCCTTGAAGGCTCAGCCAAAGGTTTCTACCATCAGTGTACTAGATGACTCAAAGTTCCAACTAAATAATAAAGATGAGCCTGTTTCTGAACCTAAATTAGATCAAACACCAACTTTTGGGTCCAAATTACTCAAAATAAGGCAGAAGATTGATACCAATCAAGATCAATCTCAAAAGAATCTACACCCACCCCCAGCAACCACCAAAGATATTACAAATTATCGTCAAGTTAGACGTTATTCAGAAACTGAGAAGAACAATTTTGATGAAACAACAGGTCATAGATTGTACGATGATGGTAAGATTAGACCTCAGGTTCCTAATTATAGAAATGATTCCAATGGACTCAATAATGCTCAAGATAGGTATTATACAATTGATAATAATTCAAGGACTCATAGTCCCAACAAAATATATTCTAGATCGCATGATGAATATTTTGATCTACAAGATGCTGAATATGTCGTTGGACTAGAAGATGAATATATCCCAGGATTAGACTTTTCAGACATGGTTTATAAATGGAATAAAAATGTTTCTGATCAAAACTTGGTTGACAATAGTAATAATAATGGTAATAATAATAATAATAATCAATATGGTATAAAGAATGAAAATATTATTAGTTCCAACCTTACGTCACAATCTAATACTCCTCAAAGCAGGGATTCTTCTTACTTGGATTTAAATCAATTACATGCGAAAGTGGCTCCTCGTCCTATTCGGTCAAATCAGACTAATCCTACCAAATTTTCATATACAAAATTACATGATTTTATGAAATCAAGAGGTCAGGCATCACATAATGAATTAACGACACTTAATGAGAGTACTATAACTTTGACTTCAAATGAAAAAAGTGACAATAGACACAATGATAACACCAGTGCCGATAATAATAGCAGCAATGATAATAATGTTGAGGCAAATGCTAGCAACAGTAATAGTGGTAGTAATAAAAACTTAATTAATAAAAAATCTAACAGAGATACCGATACCAATCATAAGAATAAAAGACAGAAATCAGGCTTACAAAATGAAAGTGGTGATATCAACTATGAATGGATTTTAAATAGTTTACCTCAAAACTTTAATGATTTACCATATTCTCAGCGTAAAAAGTTGGTTACATCATTTTCAGAATCAATTGATTATTCTCAGTTTTCATTATTTGCAAAGAATTATTTAAATGACAAGTTAGGTAGTTCAACTAGTTCTGGTAAGACAGTAAAAAGTGGTGGTATCAATTCTAACAGTAATAGTTTTGTTAGAAGACCAAGAATGGGAAGTATAAGTACAGTGGCGGAACGTTTGCTAGCCAGAACTTCAACTACTGACTTGAAACAATTTGATTTGAAAAATCAACCTCCAAGAATTAATGTCGATGAAAAGGGTGCCATGGTAATGGAATATGAATTGGGGAAAATCATTGGTTTTGGTGCATGGGGTACAATCAGAGAATGTACCGACGATAAGGGGAATGTTATGGCAATTAAGATTGTTAATTCCGCTCGTGAAGTTGAACCATCGCCTTCTCCAAGAGCTTTATCACCAAGTCGTTCAGAGACTCGAATCAATAAGGGACATTATCCAAAAGTGTTGGAGGTTTTCAAAAAGGAGATTTCTATTTGGAGACAATTAAATCATGAAAACATCTTACCTTTGATAAAACACTTAGAAACAGATCATGCTATATTTTGTGTCACGAATAGAATTTATGGTGGTACTTTGTTTGAATTGGTCTCTGCTTGGGGCTTATTTAATGGTGGTATTCAGAATACTTCTGGTCCATTAGGATTTTCAATCAAAGGTCAACAAGAAAGATTACAAAAAGTTGTTCATTGTACTTCTCAAATTGTTAAAGCTTTGTTATATATGCATGAAATGAAAGGTATTGTTCATGGAGATTTAAAATTGGAAAATGTTTTGGTTGAAGCTGAGGATAAAGAAAATTCATACAAAATGATTTTATGTGACTTTGGAATGTCAAGAGTTTATACTTCAAGATTAAGTCGAAAATCATCAGCAAGATACTTGATGAATCCAATTTCTCCTTTATTGATTGATGAAGAAACTTTAATGATGAGAAGTAAATCTTCAAACACTGAGACCAGGAAGCCATTTACAGGTGGAGATTCGGCCAGTATAAAGAAATTGAATTTGAAAGTTCAAGATGATTCAAAACTTGGTATTTCCCAATTTTCAAAACCTCATGGTCCATCAATGCAATCAGTTGATTTAACTCCAACTCAATCAAATTTATTTCATTCATATTTTGAGGCTAAATCAAGAGTTAAATCAAATGGTATTGATTCTGATTTACCTCATTCTCATATTGGTTCATTACCTTATGCTTCACCAGAGTTGTTATCTCCATCACCACCACCATTGGGTCCACTGGCCGATGTGTGGGCATTAGGGGTTTTAATATATACAATGTGTGTTGGTAGATTACCATTCCAACATCAATATGAACCAAGATTAAGGGCTATCATAACGGCCGGGAAGTATAATAAAGAAGATCTTAAGAAGGCATGTTTATTAGAATGGATTTTTAAAGAAAAGACAGACGATAAAGATGAAGGTAGCTCATTACCTGCAACTTTAATGTTTCAATCACCTTCAATGATTGATTTGAAAAGACAAGAAGAATTAGTTCAATTGCAACACCTGTGGTTGGAATATAAGGATAAACGGGAATTCGGATGGTTATTTGAAATTATAACTGGATGTTTAGAAAAGGATATTACAAAAAGATGGGATATGGAAATGATATATAAATCATTTTGCCATAATAGTGAAGAAATAGAACGATCATTTACGGTATAAACGTTTATACGGTGGTACTACTAGTATCAAATTATGTTATGTTTTTAGTCAATCACTCTTTAATATTAATGAAATGTACGAAACTTGTAATGAGGAAATATAAAAAGCTACATAAATGTAAAAACTAAAAGCAAGATTCGACAAGAAATAAGAAATAGAGACAGACTGAATCAATTTATTATTCGTCGTCATCTTCGACTTCATTAAAGATTTTTACAATATTTTTCCCAGTTTCAAATAGTTTATCAAATTTATCCAACACGTCAAATTTGAAATAAGTACCAATGAAAACCTTGATTTTACCTTCTTCAATCAATTAACGACTTTTATGAATCCAACCACCTTGATTATCTAACAATTTGAATTGATAGTTGTAGCCTACCAAATTGATGCTACTTAAAAAGGACCTGTTAAATGCAATCAAGAGACTAATAAGATTTCAAATTGAAACTGTATAAAATGAAGAATCACCAACAATTGATAAATAAATGCCAGTATTGGCAATTATATAATGAATATGAGAGAAAAGCTCATTATTACCATAAATAATGTCAAAAGGACCACTATTCTAAACTGATTCCAAAGTATCATTAAGAATCTTATCTTTATTATAATCAATAGTTCCATGTGCACCCAATTCTTTGACTACAGATTCTGCAAGTGACTATGACTTTTCAAGACTCATCACGAAGCACTTGAATAAGGACTTGACCTATTGAGGTAGCACCACCAATAATCAATATCTTGTTATCCTTCAAGTCCCCATCGGTGATTTGGAAAACTGTACCACTGGTCAATGCGCAAGTCGTTGCATCTGTCAAAGATAAATTGATGGGAATAGTAGTAATTGGAGTATCAAATTTAAACCTAATAACACATAGTCACCTAATGCTCCATTTAAGGCACGATAAAGTCGTTGAACTAAGGCACTGGTTTTAAGCTTAGTGTTAGCCTCTTCCTCTTCGCCAATAGCTGCGATCCTACCCGAGTATTCCTTACCAATTCCAACATGTTCAGTGAAGTAATTGATGGTCCGGACGACACCATGATACATTTTAACATCCATTGGATTCAAAGGAGCAGCATGAACCTTGACAAGGATTCTGTCTGTAGGGACATTATAGGAACCATCGCATTGTTTGACCAACTTGATAGTCAAGTCCGTGATGCTGATTGGAGAAGTACTAGAAGTAAATGTATACGCCTAGTACGTGAATCTATCTGAAGTGAAGATCATAATAACGGAGATCAAAAATTGTCAAGTGTGGAAAAAGAGGGTATAAAACTAACGAAGAAAGGAGGAGAATAATAAGTACCTTAAATATTAATCTTAATCTAGCTTTAAGTCTTAAATTCATCTACATTAAAGTTGGCATATTCGGAATTTTGAACCAATTTAAACCAAATAATTATACATATATGTGTGCTCCTATTCACATCACCCGCCTCCAATCAATACATACATACATACATACATACATACATACATACATACATACATACATACATACATACATACATACATACATACATACATACATACATACATACATACATTTGGCAACATAAAAAAAAAGTGGCGTGGATTTACGAGAGGGTAATTGAATTACGAAAAATTAAAAAAATTAATTATCTGCATGGAATAACATAAAAAGGAAGGAGAAAGAAAGCATAGAAGGAAAAAGTTCGTATTCAATTTTATGAATCATCCTCAACAGTAATTACTATCTTTCCACTTGCCTTCTTACTTTCCAAGAGTACAAGAGCTTTATCCAATTCATCAAACTTGAAATAACTGTCAATATCAACCTTTAATTTCCCTTCTTCAATCAATTTCGCACCACCATGGATCCAATTACCCTCAGAATTCAAAAGAATTCGTTTATAATTATAACCCAACAAATTAAGCCAGCTTAAAATTGCTCTTGATAAGACAGAAAACTCAGGAGAAAGGGCCGATAATGAAAGCCGAGTGTATGCTAAATCACCAACAATAGAAGAATATGTACCACCTGGGATTATAATATGACGGATATTAGTGAACAATTCATTAGTACCAATACAATCAAAGATCACGTCAAACTCCTTTGTTTCTTTGACTGATTCTAAAATACCATTGACAACTGATCCCTTTGTATAGTCCACAATATTCGTAGCCCCCAACTTTTTAACCAAAGCTGCTGACCTTGGAGAACATGTAACGACGATTTCTCGTGCTTCGTCCTTAAGAATCTGTAAAAGAATTCTACCAACAGAAGTTGCACCACCTAAGATCAAGATTTTTTTATCCCGTAAGTTTAAATCTCTGGTTAATTGGTCAGCTGTACCATAAACTAATGGCCAAGCAGCAGCATCTTTTAAATTCAAATTGCTAGGAATATTAGTGATTTGACTATCGATCTTATAATCCAATAACAAATATTGTGCCAATGTCCCTTTAAAGAAACGAGGATAGAATCCCTGGACCAAATCTCCAGTCTTAAGCTTAGTGCTGGCTTGAGCCTCTTTACCAATCGATACAATCCTACCTGAGTAATCTTTACCTATACCCAGGATACCCAAAAAATATTTGAGGGGCCAAATGAATCCATGGTATAACTTAAGGTCGACTGGATTCAAGGCAGTGGCGTGCACCTTGACAAGTATCTTATTTGTGGCTACACCAAAAGTACCGTCTGGTTGTTCTTGTAATTTGATACTTTGCTCGCTGAGAGCAATTGGAACTGAATTGGAGGCAAATGTATACCCCTGGTACGTCAAAGTATTTGAAGTGAAAGTCATCTTTACCTTTGAGTCAATTTGTTTAAATCACTTGATGTTGATGGTTGTGCTATGGTATGTTGTTAAGCTTAATTTTAAATATTAAAGTTGATGGCAAATTAAAGATATTTTGAAAGTAACCGTTTGTCTTTAAGATAATTGTGGTATTTGATATTTCTGGGGCAAATTAAATTAAACTAAACTGGGGAAACTGAAGCTGAAATTTTAAAATGGAACCGAGGTGTAGTTACATACAATACTATCATTTCTTATAGAAGAACTCAATACAAGGTAACTTGATAAAGATTTCTTGATGTAGTATGTTCATGGATCAATATTATAATCACCTTAATCATAGATATATTGTTCATTATGGTTTCCATCACCAATGCATGGCTTGGAAGAATTGAATCGTTAAAGGTATCAGCCGTTTAAGTATGGAGGCATGGATGTGTAAAAAATAGTTCCTTTGGAAAACGTAAACAAGAACGTAACACTAAAGGATGGGATAATCTAAAGATTTCATAATAATATACATTAAGGATTAGAAATGACCTCGTTACCGCAAGGCTATACATTTAGAAAGCTAGAATTGGCAGACCATGAATCATATGTTGAAAATTTGCGAGTTTTAACGACAGTTGGTGAAATACCACTAGAGAGATATACCAAATTATTCCAATACTGGGAATCATTACCAGATTTATATCATCCTTACGTGATAAGTGGTCCTCATGGCAAAGTCGTTGCCACGGGAATGTTATTGGTCGAACATAAATTGATTTATGAATGTGGATTGGTTGGTCATATTGAAGATATATCAGTATCAAAATCAGAACAAGGTAAGAAATTCGGTAACTTTATGATCAGTTCTTTAACTTCTATAGCCAAGTCTTATGGTTGTTATAAGGTGATCTTGGATTGTTCTCCTGAAAACGTTGGATTTTATGAGAAGTGTGGATATAAGAATAGTGGAATCGAAATGGTTTTCAGATTTTAATCTTGAGTTCAACCATCCCACCCCACTCATTTTAGCATAATTATTTATACATTATTTATACACAGCATTAATATATTCATATTTGAGTTATTATATAATACATGGTTCATCTATTTACTTGAATAAATGAATCAACAATCTAATGAATGAATAATTATTCTTCATATTTTCTCTAGAGCCTATAAATTTATCAATGGTTAGTACTGATCTTAAAATTAAAATGGAAAACGGGAAAACTTGTATACATACTTCTAACGACACGATTGAATTGCCTCGGATTACCTATAATAATGGATGTTAGTATATTTGATATTGAAAGTAAAAAAAATTAAAAGAAATTGATTTATACGTACCACTGTTCCAATGTTCAACTTTTCTCCATCTTGTAATTCTTCTAAAGCATCAACCAACGTTATGTTTAAAAACACATCATATCCTCTCAATATACCGGTCACTTTCCTTGTGCCATTCAACTGGATGGACAACTTCTTGTCCATATAACTCTTTAACTCAGGTGCTGATACCATTCTTGATTCTTGTCTTTCTTAAGAATAATCTAAAAAGTTATTCGACCCTCTTCCTTTTGACTTGACTTTTAAAATTTTGTGTGTGTACGCGAATCCAAATTTATTTACAGCCAATTTTACAATCAACAACAATCAATTGCGAGATATCAACTACAACTAATCAATACAGCTCATTATGAGTAATATACCTGATTTCACGTCTTTGTCGGACTTGATAACGACTTCTCCCAACAACCCATCATCAAGCTCACATCCACCAGCGCTTTCCAGCGAAATAGACCAGTTTCAAGAACCAACCGAATTAGATAGAACTATAGGTCTAGATTTGGCCCATCTGGTGATTATAAAAACACAAGTCGAAACTAATTCAAACAATCCTGATAAAGGTGAAGAAGAGCTACAACCAGATCTGGGTGGTGATAAGTTGAATGTCAATGAAAATGATAATGATCTGACCCAAGTGCAACAATTATTATTCAAACAACAAGAGAAATTAAATCAACTTGAAGTACGAGATAGTTTGATAAGGGAAAGGTGCCAATTGAAAGATGCTGTCGAAGATCTAAGACTCAAGGCTCAGCAACTTAAGAAATTGGAAGCTCAAAAGATAACAAAACGGAAATTGAAAGAATATTTACATGAAAATACTCTGAATTTTATTGATGGTGGTAAAAACAACAATACCAATAACAATACCGATAACAAAATATCATTTACTGGAGACAATGATAATGATTTTATCCTTCAAAACTTGCATGTGTTACCGTCTACAAATTGGAGTGATAGATTGAGATTGATAAAGAAATTCATGCCATACTTGGAATTAGATAAAATAACAACTACACAATATTATAATGATGCCAATGACTTAACAAGAACCATTGAATTCATGTTAATATCTCCATTATTATTCAAGCTTCCAATGAAACTTATTATCGATGCACATAGAGAGTCCATTAGTCAGATAATAATAAATAAATTCTCTACTACCTTATCATTACTATCACCTTCATTCAATTCAATTTTAATAAAAGGTTACATTCCTCAGAAGAAGATCAATTTAATTATATTTGGTTTAAATTCATTATCTATCTTATTACATAAAAGAATAAGTAACTTTTATAAATTACTAAGAAAATATTCATCCTTAGTTCAAAATAATCTGGTTCTACAGCCATTATTACAAGTTCAAGAATTAAATGATAATATCAAATTATTTGCTATTTTGAAACTGATAAACTCATTGGAATTTAATTTGGCTAATAATAAAACTATAAAAATCAATTGGGAAATCATCCTTACAAATACAATCACTGGAGAATGTGAATCAAAATTGGAATTATTCATAATTAATGAGAACTCCATTCAAAATAAGACGGCACTCTTTTTGAATTTAATTCAAGAATATGGACTTTTGGATTCATTTGATATTATAATAAATAAATCCTAATTCTCAAGCTTAAGTCTTTTATTTGTTAAATCAAATGTAATTCTGGACTTGTTACTTTTAATTCTGACATCATTTTGATACCTATGCAACAACCATTCGTCACAGAATGTCATTAATTGTAAAATGTAAGTATTCTTCTCTTGAACATATGTGAAATCGTATTGTGGTAAATAGGAAAATATATCATCAAAATCATTGGAATTCAGGAGCTTTTCACTATTGTTGATTTCTTCCTTTGTATCTTTCCCTTCTTTCTTATCTTTTGCTTCTTTTGCTTCCTTTTCTTTGACATCTTTACCACCACTCTCGGCATCCTCGGTATTATTCTCTTGATTTAATTGGTTAACCAACAAGGATTTCCCAAATTGCGTGTAAATAAAGTTTTCCATTCCATTGACTAAGTCATATCTTATATCTTCCCATTCCATACCTAGTAATTTATTACCAATTGATTTCTTATAGTTGAAATATCGATAAATCCAACTTCCTAAAATAGTAGTCTTCTTATTAAAGGACGCAGTACTTGCTTTTGACGACGTCCTAACATTTCGAATCACCGGTTTTGATTCAGCTACGATGTTTTGAAGTACAATGATTGAATCCGCTTCATTTGGTCTTGTGGGTGCAACACTTGATGTGTTATATGATCGAAGCAATTTAGGAAGGTTTTCAATAGGGAATTGGATAGCATTAATATTGAATTTAACGTTATTATTCAAGAAGTCGCCTGCATTAGTGTCGGGTACTTCTTCAAGTACTTCCTTTTTATTATTCTTATCGGCTGTGGTTAAATTTACAGCTTTGGAAGTTGCTGATGGAATTGCCGTGGTTGGGATTCTCTTAACTCTCTTTTTTTTAGATGGTACTTGGGGATGATCATCCACTTTCTTTTTGTTGTTATCTGGTACCGATACAGTTGTTGCTTCATTTTCAGACTCATTCTCAGATTCATCTTCTTCATTTTCATCTCGTTTGCCTTTTCTTTTGGTGTTGGTTTCAAGTTTTAAATACACACTTCTGGTATTGAACATAGCTTCTGAATATTCAATTTCATAATCTGTGTCAATGTCAAATCTGTTGAGACTGTCATCAGGTATATATTCTAATTCTGGAATGCTAGAACCACCAAATGGATTCAAGGCTAAATCTTTCTCCTTAAAGTCAGTCTCTAGATAGGTGTAGAGTAACCAAAGAAATCGCTTGGCCCTATTTTTGGGATGAATCTTGGGATTTAAGAAAAATTCCATGAAAAGGTTAGCAGTTAAATCTTTATGATGAAATGGAATTCCAGTTGGTCTATTACTCAATAAGAATATCAATTGAAAAATATTGGTATTAGGTTTGTCCGAAATTGGATCAGCCATTATTTCATCTAATTCACGAGGTTTGTTGTCATCTTCACACACAGCTTTTAAAATGGACTTCAATCTTGGAGTATCTTGCAATTGAATAGATCCACCTCCCAGAGGGTCAGCTTGTAATGATGGAATCGAATGATAAGTTCTTAATGTAGACCTCATTTCAGGTACGAAGTTTATGGTAGTATTCATTCTTCCAGCATTGACCAACAAACAGACTTTGGCTACGGACATGCTCCATCTTCTGTCTTTAATGAGCCTTTCTTTCAATATCTTTGAACATTTACTTGATTCTGCCAAAGTTCGAATATAAAGATCGGCAAATGGAATTCGATCACTATTATTAGCGTTATCTAATTCCGAAAATGGAAAAGTGTTTGTGAAACAATGAGTTTCATCTTCAAATAATGCCAGTAAGAAGTCGTACTGAATATCCTTACGCCAAAATGGTTCACCATCAGCCTTCTTTAAATGGCGACATTTCGGTATAGTGCTGTTGGTATACTTTCTTTTCCTTTTCCTTGAAGAGCCTTTAGAGCTCTTTCCAGCAGGACGCACATTAGTGGATGTATTGGGGTCTGAGTCGTATCCTTCGTCCCCTTCTTCTTCCTCTTCCTCCTCTTCCTCTTCATCATCATCTTCTTCCTCTTCTTCTTCCTCTTCTTCGTCTTCTTCACCACGAAGGTCTTCATCATCATTCATTAAATTGGCTATTAAGTTCTTTTTCACTGGAGGAGCACTTACCAAATTGGAGATTGATAAGGCATTAGCCTTTGATGGTATGTTGTTACTTGATTGTTGGGGTGCAGTGGATAAGATATTACTAGTATTGGAAGATGCCGTGTCACCACCACTTCCATCAGGCAAAGGAGCTGCATTTTGCCGAACGATACATAAGTATCATGTATTGGATCGTAATTCATCCTTTATTATGTGATCAATTGATAAGAATTAATCGAAACCAATTAAAGATTCAATTGTATACAATTATCAAAAATCGTTGATCGCTTTTTTTTAGTGCACAATAAAAGCTCACAATCATTTATTTTTAATAAATGAATCAAATACTCCAAATGACTACTATCATAATACGAGTATCAACTATTGAAGATTATTTTGTAAACTTGATCTACTTAATTTACAAATATATGAATGAACTCTCTATACTATAAAAACTAACATGGAATTTTCACAGATCTAAAAAATTAGTATAGAACAATCGATCATTAAATAAATAATTCAGTTACTTGAAGAGGAATTCTCTCTCCAAATTTACCAACTTTAGAGAGAATGAACATAGAAAATGGAAATAGGAATGGGCGCCATTTTTGAATCTCTCATATTGAAGATAGATATCTTCATGATTCTCAAATTTTAGGACTAATTCTTGATGATACAAATCAAGGTATCTTAAGCAAGAAGAGGCAGCATCCCTTTTCTTCTCGTCTTGGATCTTTTGTCGTTTAATTTATTTCGTGTTAGTTTCTCACCTTTATGCTCTTCATCTTCAAATATGGCATCCAATTCGTAGCAATGAGTTATGCTAGTCATGGACTTTTTCATTGATAAGTTAGATGTACTATTTCTGAAGTTTGCTAGATTTCTTCTAGCGGGCCTACCATGTTTTTTAAAATCACGAGCAAGAAATTTAGCTGCAGTCATTAGTAATAACGTTGAATGAACTCGAAATTTCAATTTCTAGTTAATAGAAAGTCGTAGCAGAAATTCGGTGATTTGTTAAAATGATTGATAATGTGAAAGGAACAAGGAAGTAATAAAAGTCAAAGTAATTTAACCGCTGTTGCAAATTTATTTTGTCTATGGACTCTTCAAAAAAGAGCTGTAAAAAATCTTCCTATGCACTAACATGTTTTTAAGAAGCCAAGTAGGCTCTATAGGGACCCACAAGCATCGTTAAATAGAAACATCATCCTAGACCACTATTATACACTTCAAGTAAGGCTATTACAGAGTTGTAACGTATTGTAACAAGACTCCCCATAATGGAATTTGTTAATTAGTTAAACATCAAATCTTGAGCAAACCCGCTTTCTTCATTGTCCTCAAAATTCATTAGATCAGCAATATCGTCCTCATCGACAATTTGTTGATTTGGGTCAAGATTGGCTTCTGGAAAGAGGACATCGTCGTCAACCATAGATTCATCGTTACTTTCGTCGTTATTGTCATCATCATTTTCATTATTATTCTCTCCTTGATTATTGCCATTATCCTTGCTGATATTATCATCCTTCTTATTAATAATACCGTCATTATTATTATTATCATCATTGATATTATTGCTTGACGTAACATGGTTATTCGTACCCTCTGCCATAGCCCCACCGTTGGTAGAAACAGTCGATGAATTGATTAATGACATGCTGAAATTCTTTGCTCCTCCAAAGTCAGATGAATTGGCTGAATCGTCGTATTGAAGGAATCCACTGTTGCTATTTAAGTTAGAAGTATCAATTACTTCTTGATTACCAGTTATATTGTCACTTGGATTTATGAAAGTACCTGTATTATTTATCTTATTATTGCTATTATTATTAATTCCAACATCATTGGTGATACTACCACTAGTGCCATCATTTGGATTGATATCATTATTGACACTAGCATTATTGTTATTATTCACCGCATTATTGTTAATTCCATTACCTCCTTCATTACTAATGTTTCCTAGCATAACATCGGGATGATGGTTGATAATGGGATTCAGGTTGTCAATATTAGTATTGCTTGTGTTAGTATTGTTAGTTGCCATAGGTATACCATTTATAAATGAAGATATCAGTCGAGGATTATAGTTTTCAGGTGCAGATACAATATTGAGTCCCTTAATGGCAACATTATACTTTTTGAGAGAGTCCTTGGACTCAAAATTATAGTTAAATTTAGTTTGATAGGTTTCAAGAATGGAGTTTAATTCACTCTCCAATTGATCTATAGATTCTTTAGAATGTAATTTTCCTTGCAAGTCAGCAAGCACGTCTATTGAGCCCTTTTGAAAGTTGTATTGCTCACTATCCAGTGGAATATATTGATTAGGTTTTACTTCACTCATATATTCGATTTCTTGTTTCAATGCCTTTTCTTTCAACTTCATATATTCAAGATCTCCATAGTAAATCTCTTCCGGTAATAGATTCTTAAACTCTTCTGGATTTCTCTTTGGCAAAGAAGGAAACAACGACGGGGGTATTATTTTGGAGGTATGTATCATCTTCATGGTGATATTTTCTATGTACTCATGATTGCTAATAAATCGAGCTAACGAGTCAGCACGATACGATATCAAGTCGGCATCGTCATTAGCATGGACTCCGGGTTCATCTTTAATTCGGTTTTGAGAAAGTAAATGTGCCTGCGCAGCCGCTTGAGATCTAGCCTGGGCTTGTGCTTGTGCTTGCGCTGCTGCCTGGGCTTGAGCAGCTGCTTGTGCCTGTTGTGTCTTTCTGTTCATACGACCTTTAGGTCTTCCTGGGTGAGCCATTGTAGTCTTTATCTATTGTAGAATTGAATGTGAGAATGAAATTTGTGAAAGGTCGACTAATAGCAAAAACAAAAAGTAGTTTGTAGCTTGTATAAGGTACTCAGTATTAAGGTCGATGTTTTTCTTGACAAATAAAACAATACTTCTTCGACGATTAAAGAACAAGATTTATAGATATATACTATATAGTTGTTTTGGCTTGAACTTGCTTTTTGTTCGAGAAAATACTCGAGATTTTTTGTGGCGCGCACGTCCTTTATTTAAAAGACTTCATTTACAGAATTGGCTGCAATAATAAAGATTCATATATAAGTGACTACATCTCAGTTATATATTAAAAAAGAAACATCTCAGTAGGATCTTCTAATGGGAAATAATCCAAATAATCAAAATTACGGTAGTATATATCATCAAAAGACATATCGTAGTAATCGTCATGAAGAGTAAACTTCACTGACATCCCTTCGACATCTAACCCACCTAACACATCTGACCCACTACGGAACCACCACATTGGAGTGCCGTAATTTGTACAAACATATACTGTCACACTTAAACTAAAACCAGACAATTCTTCCTTTAGAAAGCAGTCCCATATGTGATCCCATTTATCGTATAGTTTCAATATCTTGGTATTATGTAAATAGTACATTATTTCATCTTTTAGAGTCAATGGATAACTTTTCATTTCAACATTGTTCAAATTAGTCACTTTGGTAAAGTCATAACTTTGACTAAGGAAATGTCCGAGTTGTAAAGATTCGATCAATTGGCCATGATTATTCAAAAAGTAGCCCATGCTGTGGCTTGTGTCTAGGGAGTAACACTCATAAGTTACTGACTTAAGGTTCGGAAAGTAATACCTGCTGAGATCGTCAGGAATATACAACTTCTCACCTAGGTGAAGTTCATTAATGGTAGTATTGACCCAAGCTAAATCTATTTTAAGTAAACTTTCTTCGCGGAGCCCATATTTGAAATCCTTGGTATAAGCGAATGGGGAGTAATCGGTATATATACTTATTGTCAAATGAAGAAAGTAATTCATGAGGCAAGTAAATATGGTCCACTTTGAATTCAGGTTCTTCAACGTGTAGATGTTCCCCATGATATAGCTCTTCATAAATATCTTCACGCCAATGAATGCGAGGAATAACTGGTCTATCGCGTAATTCTTGTTTGGTATAGTTGTCCTCGCGTGAAGGAACACACTTGTGGATATAAATGTTATACACAAAATTGTAATCTTGATATCGGGTAGACATTTCCTTCAACAAATCAACCAAACCTATTCCTGTGTCTTTTATTCCTAACTTGAATTGTAAAGTCACATCGACCTTCTGAGACTTTGGAAGACTATTCACGAGATCAAAGAAGAACTTCAGGGATTTCCTATATCGTACCTCGTTTTCAAAGAATTCAGTATCATAAATAAACTTTTCACCAGGCAAAGCTGCCCTCCAATGTGGATCTTTATATTCATCATAAATTGATGTATCTACCTGATGTACCACATGTGGGCATTCATTACGAAATGAATAGATAAAGTCATTGGGGTCTAAATGGTTTTGTATACATTTGACTTTCTCTAAATTTGCCAATAGCATCCACTTAGGAGTTTTAAATATTTTTGCAAGTATCTCCTTTGGTAAATCCTTCAATTCTGTCATTGCTTTGTTATTGATATATATTTAACTAAAAAGAGAGGAGTAATTTAAAAACTTTTAGAAAGACCTGATGTTTATTTATTTATAGTTTGAATTGCAGCCTAATTTTTGTTATGCAAAATTTGCAAAAGTTTCCCATTATGGAGAAACACGTGACCGCGTTTTAACTATTTTTAAATATTGAAGAAGAGACCCATTAATAAACAAGACATCATGTCAAAACATTATTGAATTACTGATTAATTGTACCAGATTTGAATACTTTTGATCTTTCAATCTGCATAAGGAGCATACTCCTTCTGATCTACTTTACTTATCTTGTCTAGATATCCATGGAGGCTGATCACCTGGAAGCAAATGCTGTCCAAAGCAGGCGAATATTAAAACAACAACAATTTCAACAACAAGCAAGAACGAAAGTCAAACAACAGAAATTACGGATCACTTTCACAGGATATATTATTGTATTGATATTTCTATCAATTGTCCAAATCATTGGAGTTGGCCTTTTCAGCCTGGGGTTTTTGTTGACTAGAAATGTTCTCCCTGATATTGCAGATTGTAATGTCAATGACTCGTGTCTTCAACCAAAGTTTGATAAAGCTATATTGTTAGTCATAGATGCATTAAGATTTGATTTTGCTATTCCAGTCGAAGGCTCAAATGAATATTATCATAATAATTTTCCAATACTATATGACTTGGCTCAAAAAGACAATGGCCTCCTCTTGAAATTCATAGCCGACCCTCCAACAACTACTTTACAAAGATTAAAGGGATTAACAACCGGATCATTACCTACATTTATAGACGCAGGCTCAAACTTTGATGGTGATGCTATTGATGAAGATAATTGGTTACTACAATTACATAGACAAGACAAGAGCATTGCATTCATGGGAGATGATACTTGGAAAGCTTTGTTTAGTGAGTATATCAACCCCGACTTAAATTTCCCTTTTGATTCTTTAAATGTATGGGACCTTCATTCAGTCGATAATGGAGTTTTAAAGCATTTATTTCCATTGTTGGAACAATCCAATAAAAATAAATGGGATTTTCTAATTGGTCATTTCCTTGGGGTAGACCATGCTGGTCATAGATATGGCCCAAATCATTATTCAATGAAAGAAAAATTGAATCAAATGAACGACGTTATTAAAGATGTGGTGTCAAAGTTAGATGATAATACTATGTTGATAGTAATGGGTGACCATGGTATGGATTCAACTGGAAATCACGGAGGTGATGCCCCTGATGAACTAGAAAGTACGTTATTTGTTTACTCCAAAAATAAAAAGTTCAACAAGAAGGATGCAAAGTTCTATGATATAAGCAAATTAGGTGCCAATTATCGATCGGTCAACCAAATCGATTTAGTACCGACTATTTCATTATTATTAGGACTTCCGATTCCTTTTAATAATCTTGGGTTTCCTATCGATGAAGTATTTTCGACTGAAAAGCAATTGGTTGAAGCATCGTACAAAACTATTGAACAATTGCAAAGTTTCAGAAATAAGACGAATTTATCACCATATTTAAACAATGAATATTTCGAATTTAAATCCAAATATGCTCAGCATGGGCATGATAAACATTATTTTGAACAATTAGTTGATGATGCTAAGGAATATCAATATAAGTCATTGGAAGAATGCAAGAGCTTGTGGGCTACCTTTGACTTGAAATTAATAGTGATAGGTATCATCATATTATTCATGGCCTTAACCTTTCTTCTAACCTATGCCAGATCAATTCCCTCAGTAAGAGTTCTGACGATGTCATTCGAATTTATTGGATCAGTCATTGCTATGTGCTTATTAGGCTTGGTCATTAGTTTGTCGGTTTTCATAGTATTAAAGCCAACAGACTTTTCCATAAGTAAATGTTTATCTATTGGAGTGGCAGTTGGTATCATCATTGGATTCTGGGCTCCCATTATGGATCGATTCAGTGTAAACTGGTTATGGTATCAGACTATAGATTTTTTTGTTTACAATTTTAATACTTGGTCTTTTATCGGTTTACTATTCGTGATATGTCATAGTTTGATATTTGCATCTAATTCATTTGTGGTATGGGAAGATAAAATGGTTCTGTTCTTTTTAATAACGTTTGGATTTTGTTGTATTTATAGCGCCGCTATAAACACTAGAATATCAAAAGAACAGAAGATTTTGGCTTTAATGCATGCCATAACGTTTACTATTTTGAGCAGATTGGCATCACTGATAAATATTTGTCGTGAAGAACAACGTCCTTATTGTGAACCGAATTTCGAAACTACATGGTGGTCAATAGTGTTATTACATGGTTCTTCATACTTTTTACCAGCTGCTATAATTGCGTTTTATAAATTGTCAAACTCATATCACCTGGCTGCACCATTATGGATAGGAACAGGGCTTAAGTTTCTCATGTTTATGAATGCAGTATACTGGACTATTGAATATTGCCAAAATTCATCCTACTTTAATTCTACTAATTTAATACTTAGTGCCCCTTTACTAAAGGCATTGAAACTAGCCATTGCCAGACTCGTGCTTCTCATCACGCTAGTTCTTGCCAATTTTAGTTGGTCTTATGGTCCTTTATGCGTTAAGTTAGAATTCAAGAATGAGGCTGTTGAAGATGGTGATGTCGTTAATGGTGTGGAAGGACAAAAGAAAGCTGCAAGCATTTTAGGTTATAGTAATGTTTATGGATCGTCATACTTTTTATTAGTTCTTAATTTTGCTGTTGCTATAATGCTAGTGACCAAGCCAATGGGTGCAATCTCATTAAATATGTTAGTGATACAGATCTTATCACTTTTGGAGTTGTATGACATCTTAGACATACGAAGAAACCTTGTTGCTCCAGTTATATTTGGATTATTAGCATATCAACATTTTTTTAGTACGGGCCATCAAGCTACCATACCATCTATTCAATGGGAGCTCGGCTTCATGACAACTGAAACTATATTTTTCCCATTCACCCATTTAAATATTATTTTAAATACGTTTGGGTCATTTATCATTATATGTTTGTCGCTTCCATTAATAACATTGTGGAAAATTGTTCCTTCCAATAAACCAATTACAGTTTTATCACAAATCATCACCAACATAACGTCATTATTAACCTACAAGGTATTTACCGGGTTGTCAAGTTTAATCTTTGCTGCTCATTTCAGGAGACATTTGATGGTTTGGAAGATATTTGCTCCTAGATTTATGTTTAGTGGATTATTAATTATATTTCTTAACTTATTCTTAATTTCAATCACCTTAACATTTGGGACAGCCAAAGTTGTTACCCAAGTTAATAGAATTTTTGGAAAATAGTGCATTTTCCTGATAAACATAATATATATATATACATATATACACATATAGATACGTATTTAGCGTATGAAGACTTCAAAAAAGAATAGAGATTATTTATTTATATACATTTTGCAATTTCTGAAATATTTCGCGATAGTGTGAATATTTCAATCGAAAAGAAACCTTGAATGGCAATATACGTAACGATTTATTAGCAACAGGAATCCACCATTATATGACACTTAAGTATATAGCAGCTCATATACTGCTACTATTGCTATTGACTATCGGCCAGGCATCATGTATGGAATATAATTCATCGTTCACGCCAGATCATATAGGTTATCTTCAAAATGAAACTAAAAGTATGTTTTTACATGCTTGGAACTCATACATAGATTATGGATTTCCCTTTGATGAAGTACGACCAATTACTTGTGATCCTTATGGACCGGACTATTTAAATAGTGACAACACAGTTAGGAATGATGCAATGGGAAATGTTTCACTGACAGTTCTCGATAACTTGGACACATTGATTATACTAGAACAATGGGATGAATTGGAAGCAATGTTGGGTTACTTGAAAAGTAATAAGGATTTGTTCGACCAAGACACCATAGTTCAAGTATTTGAACTAACAATTCGATCATTGGGAGGACTATTATCTGCTCATTTATTATTAACAGATGTTACGAATAAGATCAAAGTTCCTGACAAATATCATAGATTTCAACAAATTTCCAAGGCATATGATGGATTTTTACTAGAGTTAGCATATGATTTGGGTCTAAGGTTAATACCAGCCTTCAAGACATCATCAAGAGTTCCTGTTCCAAGGATAAATCTTGCCAAAGGGGTATTGAAAGTTCCACCTCATCTTCAAAGAGATGCTTGTACCTCGGGTGCAACTACTCCCGT
The DNA here is from genome assembly GCA_030575095.1 of Scheffersomyces ergatensis. Taxonomy (NCBI): domain Eukaryota; kingdom Fungi; phylum Ascomycota; class Pichiomycetes; order Serinales; family Debaryomycetaceae; genus Scheffersomyces; species Scheffersomyces ergatensis. Next base: position 74,247 of record JAJMHX010000016.1, on the reverse strand, counting down.
ATTGGAGTTTACCTTATTATCAAGGTTAACCGGTGATCCTCAATTTGAGCATTTCACACAAATGACATTTTGGAAATTATGGTCTTCTAAACTGGAATTAAATCTATTACCAATGACAATTGATCCAATAGAGAATCAATGGAAAGACGCAGTCACGGGCATTGGAGCATCGATAGATTCATTTTATGAATATGCAGCTAAAGCATCTATTATATTTAATGATGCTTTCATGTGGTCTGTATTCAAGACATCATACAAGGCATTATTGACGCATCTGGCTCAAGGTGGAGGACCAAATTCAGGGAGTTTGATCTTTCCAAACGTTGGGACACACGACGGAATTATATATAGTGACTGGATTGATCTGTTGGGTGCTTTTTGGACGGGGCTTCAAGTATTGACAGGACAATTAAAAGATGCTATCAAGACTCACATAGTTTATTTGAAGGTTTGGGATCATTTTGATCTGATTCCAGAGCGTTGGGTGTATGGTAAGTTCAATAGAGGCGTTCCGACGAATCTCAAAGAAATCATTCCATTAGAATGGTACCCTTTGAGACCAGAGTTTATTGAATCAACATATTATTTGTACCGAGCAACGAGAGACCCCATGTATTTACAAATAGGTGAAAGGGTGCTTAATTTATTCAAAGACAAGTTTAAGAGAAAATGTGGATTCAGTGGATTACAAGATGTAAGGACTGGCGAAGTTCAGAATCGTATGGAGACATTCGTTATGGGAGAAACTTTAAAATATTTGTACTTGTTATTCGATACCAAGGATGAAATATTCTTGCATAATAATAATTTAATGGGTAATAAGAACTGGGTCTTTTCAACTGAAGCTCATCCATTATGGCTAAGCAAGGGTATACATCCCACTCATAAAGTCAATTTTTCAGAGCAAGATGGTCAAACTGTAATCTCCTTAAAGCAGCCAATGTACGAAAAGTTTTTATCATTGATTCATAGTTACGACTCAAGACGTGAGAATCTTCTTGAAGCAAAAGATATGCAATATTACAGAAACATTTCGCTACCACTAACTCCAAACTTGCCTATTCCAAATGCTTTGAATATAGCCAAAAAGGATCCGTTTTTGGACAGATTTGAAACTTGTGAGACAAGCCCATTCAATACAGATGCTAAGGTCTTTCTACGGTCTGGTTACTATGAATGGAACAGACTTTTTGATGCTGACAAAACTTTTGAAAAGACACTTGTAAAGCCAGCTTACTTATCGAAAAGTGTGTTAGATGGTAGTTACGTAGAGTTAACGAAGCCATTTTATGATAAATTTACCATGTTCATCAACTCGGATCCAAGCAGTTTGCATTTACAGTGCCCAAGGTCCACGAATACTGAAAAGTATGAATTATTTATGGGAGATATAAAGGGAATCAATCAAGTTGAGGTGTCTCAACTATTTTATAGAAATACTAATAGCCTGATAAATTCAACTATATTGGAAGGTGATTTATGGGTGCCTCAATTAAATTCCTTACGAGTTATTATTGAAAAATTGGTAAGCGGCAAGATTGATTCTAATAATCAACAAGTGATGCAGAGTTATATTCAATCGGTAAGGATAGATGATTATAACAATGAAGACGTGTGTGCCAAAGTAGAGGGTAATGGAAAAGACAATACAGGCCATACTGGACGAGACATTAATATGGTTCTTCGAATCAACAAAGTCAATGGGATTCATTTGGACCCAGGTAATATAATATGGACACAACCATTCGAGCCGCATGTACCTGAACCAGGTGAAGAGTCTTTAATCGATATTGCAAGTGATGGTAGAGTAATCCTACAGGGAAACGTCATAGAAAATCTTGTGGTGTGGAACGGTTAAATTCGTCATTTGATTATTTTGCAGTAAAAAAGAATGTATATGTTTATATATATATATAAAAGGAAATAATAAAACTGAATAATAAAACTAAAAAATAACAATAAATGATAAAGAATGATGATACTAATTATAATTGAAGGAGCATAAGGAAGAAATAAATAAATAAGTAGGAAGACTGGAGAACAGTTCCTCCGTTTGAAAGATTAAAAAAAAGAACAATTACAAATCAAAACGTCCATTGACAAACTCGTCATCGAGTTGGTTCTCTTCGTCTATATCCATCTCATCAACTTCATCAATACCCTCGTCTTCAATCACATCTTCATCTGGTGGTAAGTTAGGATTGCCTGGGATGAACGAGCCTGAATTTTTAAAGGTATTATGTCTGTATGAGCGGCCGAAATGGTCTTCTATTGTTGAATCATCAACATAAGTAAAGCCCTTGAATTTGGCTTGAACTCCTGGTGATAATGGTGTGGATGCAAGCTCCATCTGCTTCTTCAAGACAGAAGTAGACTCATTAGTAAACTCAGGATCAAAGTTAGATGTATCTGTCTCTGAAGCTAAGTGAGGTTTAAAGGGAGGTGGAATACTCTTTGCTTTCAATAAATTCCAATCGATATCACCAAAGAAATCATGGGCCTTTAATTCCCGTGCATCGTTCAAAGCACCCAATCTATGTTTGGGGTTTCTATTCAATAAACCCTTGACAAATGATCTACCTTCGGGACTCAACACTTCCTTTGGAAATCTCACCTTGCCAAAGGCGATATTTTTATACATCTGTTGAGTATTATCAGCATAGAAAGGAGACCAACCACAACACATTTCGAAAATAAGAACCCCCAACGACCAGAAATCAACCATCTTAGTATATCCTGATTCGTCTAGCAATACTTCTGGGGCCAAATATTCAGTCGTACCACAAAATGTATTGGTTGTACCATCATTGTTAAGATTTGCCTTTGACAATCCAAAATCACATAACGCAATATGACCATTAGCATCAAGTAAAATGTTCTCGGGCTTCAAGTCTCTGTAGACAATGTCATTATCATGAAGATGTTCCAAGGCCAAAATTAATTCGGCAATATAAAACTTGGCACGATCTTCGGGGAATCTACCTTCCTTCTGTAAATGCCAAAACAATTCACCACCAGACATATAATCAGTGACCAAGTATAAATCTGTTGGGGTTTGGAACGAGAATTTCAATCCAACAATGAAGGGTGATGCAGCAGCAGATGTACGAACCAATATATTACGTTCTCCAATAGTATGGGCAATTTCCTTCTTCTTAACAATCACTTTTTTGGATAAGACTTTCATAGCATAGATTCTATCTGTATCTCTCTTTTTAACTTGAAAGACTTGACCAAAAGTCCCCTTTCCTAATAATCTCAACACTTCGAAATCTTCAGGTCCAAACAGTTTTTTATTATCTAAGGAAGTATATTCCCATTTGATTTTTATGGAGCCACTTATTCTTTCACCTATGATTCTTGCCTTTAATTGTAACCATTCACCGGGGGATTTCTTATTGGTGATGGTGGAGGGGAAGATTCTAACATGACCCAAGAATGCATCATCGCGTCCTGAGTCATAGACGGATATATCTAATTCTGATTTCGATCCAATGACATCGAACAAAGCATCATGGTTCCAAATAGGGTTGGATGAGGAAGAAGCAGGATCAATGATCAAATGTTGACTTGAGGATTGTCTCGAGTAGACAGTTGGTCTGTTACTTGATGTAGAAGTGGAGTTCCTCATTGGCAAGGCTTGACGTGAGTTATTGTTAGAAGCCGTTGTTGTTAAAGGTTTAAGTGAATTGAATGATGAGGGTGACTTCCCAAACGAACCTGGTGCGTTAGTTACTGATTCTGAACTTTCGAAACTACACACGACATAAGGTTGAGATGCAAGTATATCTTTCCCTTCAATGATGGTGATTTTCAATTTCCCCTTGGGATGAGAATTGTTTTTATTTTTAATCAAATTTTGACCCTTTTCATCGGTGGTGATGATAACCGGTTGTCCATCTGAGAATGGTTGGACAGTCTGATAAAATGGTTGCGCTTGTTCTGGCTGTACCTGTGGCTGGTGTTTTATGTCATCTTCCATGAGTTCGTCATGTTGTTGTTGTTGCTGCTGTTGTTGGTGTTGTTGGTGGTGTTGTGGATGAGAATGATCAAAGAATTGATTATTAGGGTTGAAATCCAGTTTATAAGTTTGATTCAAGTAATCAGCATTAGATGAATTATTCGACTTAATAGTTGAGGTAGTACCATAAGCCAAGGAGTTATCAGAAATGGCGGGTGTGGGGGTGAGGTTCACTAAACCTTTTGGTAAGAACTTGTTTGCACTATTATTGTCTTGATGCTGTTGATACTCGCTTGACTCGGGTTGAGGAGCTGGACTTTGAAGTTGTTGTTGTTGTTGGTGTTGATGAGAAAGCTGATCTTGTTGCTGGTGCTGTTGTTGTTGGTTCTGGTGTTGATTGTGTTGATTATCGTCATGGTGCTGATGCTCCTGATGGTCTTGTGATTGGTTATTGTTACTGTCTTTCTTGTGGAATCCACTGAATCCAAAGATTGATTTTGCAAACTCAGCCATAGTTATGAATTAAGTATTAAGTTTTGTTAAGTTATGATTAGAAATTAAGGAAATAGTTGACAACTGAATTAAATAAATATAATGGTGATAGTCTATGATCTTAAATGACACGATATAATATAATATAATATAATATAATATAATATGATACGAAATGCAACAAGTAGGATATGATTTGAAATAGAATTGATTGAGTTGAATTAATAAACCCAATATATATAGTATGAGACTGAAAGAAGTTTAAGAAGGTCCAAAAAAAAAGTTTATAAGTACCTGAATTGAAAATGGAATGGTGATTAAAGTCTGTAATAATGATAAAGTCAATATAATGATTCACTAATAAGTAGGAATTATAAGAAAGTTCGACAAAGGATAAGGGAAGAGTAGGGAAGTCAAATTAAAGGCAGAGGGAAAAAAGGAAAGTGGTAGGAAATTGAGATGGGATATTTGTTTGATAATGATTGATTGCTGATGGGAACAATATAAAATCAGTAATATCGATCGATTGATAGGATAAGTATGTCAATATGTTCCAGGTTGAGATGATTATGCAAAGTGTAGATATCAAACAATTATGGATTGATGATAAAAGCCAGGGATGAGTCAAGTGGTGCACTTACTACGAGTGAGACCAGTTATTCTATTATACCACTTCTATTATTGGGATGGTGATGAAGATTGGCTTGGTGAAGATGGGAAAGATACGATTCCAATAGAATCTTGTATCAATTCTGGAAATGATGATGATATATATACCCAATGAAGAAGTAAAGTAATAAAGAAACGTAAATAACAATGATTATTCGTTTAAGCAAAGAAGGCCCCCTTGTTTTTTTTTCCCTGTCCGGTATTCAAAAAAATGTAAAGAACAAGATGAAAGATGAAGATGTTGAAGATGAATAAGAATACCAAGAAGAATTCTTGATGCATATCACATTATACAGCGTACTACAACTACATAATCATCTCTATCAATCTATCATTGATCATCATAAAGTTAGACCCATACTTGTAATTACTAGGCTTTTTTACATTATAACTGTATGTGATGACTGATAGATAACAACGCTTTTTGGCACAGATTGCACGACCCTGATTGTAAAGTATGGGTCTAAGTTAAGACTAAACTAACTAACTAAAACTAATTAACTCTAACTAAGATGAATAATATATAATATATAGTTTAATAATATTGGCAATGACTAATATTCAAACTACTCATCTGTTGTGACAACTTTATACATTCTTGTAGTACTCATCATTGAAAAGTTAGTTATTATTAATGATGTTATGTAAAATTAATTACCAAAATTTACAAAAATAAATCCACAATTATTATTGAAGTATCAACACAATCTTCAATTGAAAACTTATAACTAATAGACATTACCTATTCATCCGATTATATATACTAATATTACTAACTCTATTAATGTTTTTAACCAGAATCAAAAATACACCCTTACCGCAATAATAGGTAATGATTATATTGACCATTTCACACGACCACACATACTCATAAAATTTTCCAATATCGAATTGTTCAATTGATATATGTAGATGTATATACATATAAACCAAACCTCATATATACACATACCCATATACACATCCTCCTCATGAATGTGCTTGGTATAACAACCTCAAGGAGGATAAGCTCATTCCTTTTTAATAGCACTACCACATCTGCATCCACATCGACCACCACCAGTTCCATCATATCATCAAGCCGATCATTTTCATCTTCAATAATCAATAATGCTCCAAAGAATGTCGACAAATACTACAAGATCTTGAAATATGCCAGACCAATTAACACCACTGTTTACAAAGTAGGCCAGGAGATTCCAGATGGAGTCCATGTACCCTTGAAGAAGAAGATGGTACCTGATTATGCCTATGAAGCTATGTTTTTCAAACGTCAAAATAAAGGATTATTTGGAGGATTACAAAGGAAACGTGCTAAGACATGTAGTGACAAGGGGAAGAATAAGAATTTGACTTATAAATTACCTAATATTCAAAAATCCAAGATTTGGTCAGAAGTATTAAATAAATCTATGCGATTCAAAATCAGTACAAAAGTACTAAGAACAATCACCAAAGAAGGTGGATTAGACAATTATTTATTGAAGGATAAACCAGCCCGTGTCAAGACAATTGGGTTATTAGGGTGGAAATTAAGATATGATATTTTGAAACAACAAGAGTTTAACAAATTACCTAAAGTAGAAGATCAACAAGTCTTTTATATTCATCCTGATGGGAAGAGATTCACAGTTGGGAAATATAAACTTTTGGATCAATTATATGAGTATGTAAGACGTGATTCTTATTATCCTTTATCTCCTCGTGATTTCCATAGAAGTCATAATTATTTGACTATGGAAGAAGTTGTTAATAAATTAGAAACTTATTCCTTTGATTTCAAAAGTGTTACTGTTTAAGTCTACATATAGTCATTATAAATCATAAATCATATTCATTCATTCTTTGTAAATAGAAGACTATATATATATGTATATATACCTATAAATATAATAATCATTAATTAATTATTACTATTGTAACCAATCAAATAGAATATGAATATCAATGTGATTTTACCCTCGTGACCTTATATCACGCGCATAAAAAGCAGTCACAACTCATAACGTGACACTATTATATACAGTATATATAACAATATACAGGATGGTGAGAGTCACACCCATACCGCATTATATTAGCTCTCTTCCAATTCAATGTGTTCCTCTCTCTCATTAAACTAAAATTTTTTTCTGGTAACAAACAAAAAAAGAGAAATTGATATTTTAAAATTTTCATATTAGTTAGTCTTTAATCTATTACTATCAATCATATATCATTAAAAATGGCTAAGTCAGGTATGTTTAGCTTGTCCTAAGTGTTTATTCACATATGAAAGAGACAGAGAGAATGAAAGAGATTCCCTAGACCACAAGTGTATTCAAAGATTAATCATCGAATAAGATGATGACCATCAATCAATATCATCACCATCAACATCAAGATTCAAATATAATAGTTTTATCAAGAACAACCATATTTATTAATATTCACCTATAGAATCCAGTTTACTTATTGACCTATAGTCCAGTCAAGATGAAATCAATCAACGGAGAAACTCATCATATCACAAGAAGTAAAATATTATCAGCAAGAATCAGTAAGAGATACAACCAATATTTTAGTACTTGAATCAATGAATCAAGTCAATCAACTACTGTATTAATTTAAGAATATATTATCAAACAAGCAGCATTTACCAACAAAGAGCTATCCCCTACCCCTACCACAATATCACCACTCAATAATGTAAATCATAAATATCATGTTTCAAATTAACCACTTGTCTCATCATGAATATTACAAATATTAAAAGTCTCACCTAATCCTTTAATCTTTCTTTCTTTATTTTGTTGAATTAACTATTATATTATACCCAAAAGGTGTAATATTTTGTATAATTTTACAATGTTGAATACTAACAAATTATTTTCTTTATAGGTATTGCTGTTGGTTTAAACAAAGGTCACAAGACCGTTGCCAAAGAAGTCGCTCCAAAGATTTCCTACAGAAAGGGTGCTTTATCCCAAAGAACCTCCTTTGTCAGAAGTATTGTCAAGGAAGTTGCTGGTTTAGCTCCATATGAAAGAAGATTGGTTGAATTAATTAGAAATGCTGGTGAAAAGAGAGCTAAGAAGTTGGCTAAAAAGAGATTAGGTACTCACAAGAGAGCTTTAAGAAAAGTTGAAGAAATGACTCAAGTTATTGCTGAATCAAGAAGACATTAAGTTTAAGGTCTTAATTCCCTTTATTCATCATTTATATTTCACATTATCATTCATCAACGAAACCCATCTTAACAAATTAGTCATAATTTATCATCTTTTAATACACGTACATATATTATAGGAATTGAAATATGATCCTCCAATTGTAGTTTTAGTATATAAATGTTCTCTGTAAAGTTCTTGAAGTCTAGACGTGTTGATTTCATTGACTTTTATTAGTTAGCAGTTAGTCGCATACTAAAAAAAGTATGGAAATCTTAAAATTATAAGCGAAGTAACAACTTTATAGACAAACCATTGATTACTACAAAGAAACATGCTTGCAAGAATACTATATCGAGGAAGAAGCAATGTCAGATCAGGAATAAGGTTGTTAAGCAATTCAAACATTCAATCGAATCCTCCTTCTCATTTCGCGAACCCCTATAATCCACCCCAAACATTCGCTTCAGATTCCGTCATAGGGGCATCAGTTGGAACAAACATACATTCTACTTCATTACCCAATGACTCCATAGCCTCAACAAAGGCCTCATCCTCCTCATCCAATGCGAACGATAAGAACAGTTCTATCCGAGAATTGAGTTCCTTGCTTGGGATGTGTATCTTGGCATATTTGACCATTGATAATTATACGAATCGGATCAAATTAGAAAAGTTGACTGCAGAAACAACAGCTATCAATCTTAAGGCATTACAAATCCAACAGACCAATTTCCTCAATGCTCGTAAGAAAAGGGATCTTCAGATTTTACAAGAGAGGAGAGATAATGATAAACGGGATTTCAAAATGAGTTTACATATTGCCTTGTTAAGAAAGCAATTGCTTGATTTGGGAGTCGAGCCTATGGTTATTGACTCTGCCGTCAAGGAATTTGAAACTAGTGTCAGAGCTGACAACTCCATCAAGAACGTTACAGGCCAAGCCTTATGGCTTGATGATAATTCACGTATGTATTTATATCCATCATCATTGGGAGTTGATTACCAAACAACCAAAAACAAGGACAAAATTACTAACATTTTATTATAGCATTAAAGAAACATCTTCCAGATCCTCATGATTATGATAAGAGGAAGAATGAAGGTAATTCAAAATCTTAGAAATAGAATATAGTTCTTGTAAATATATCACCTACTATATATAATATCTCTATATATGTAAGTTACCCGGATCTTTGGTTTTTTTTACCAATGCCTACTATAAATTGAAAAAAAACTTTTCCTAGTATATTAAAACTGATAGTTTTATACTTCTTTCTTTTTCTCCTTTTCTTCTTCATACAATGTTTTTAACATAGGCGCCCATTAGAGTCACGGTTCATATGCTAACTTCCTCTACATATGATCTTTAGTCATCTTGTGATTAATCTCGTGCTCGGGTAAGGCCTTAGATCAAAGTGTTTTTACCAACCTAGTTCTGTCGTGTCAGTTTGATTTATATGGATTGACTATGCGGTTCTAAACCTACATTATATTTATACTTTATGTATATCTTACTACTTCTTTCATCATCTTGGTTGATTTTATATTGACTTATGCTATCCTATTTTGTATATGTATATATATATCTGTTTCAGTAGAAGGTTTCCTCTCTTGAACCATATGAAGATCTAAAAAAAACCCATCCCATCTTGCTGATTTAATTTATTAACTCGGCATCTATCTTACCTAACAGTCGTTGTTTCAACTTTAATTGTAATAGATTATACTTGGGACAACATACCGTGGTTGCCTCCTTACCATTCTCCACATAAAAGCTCTTGCAACAAAGGTACAAATCATCGATGATCTTGGTACATTTTGATTCATTATACCCATTATACTGTAAACAATCTTGGATTGCACATGCTTGTGGCTTACATGGATCTGAATTTCTATTGGACATTCTTGATAGGAGTTTACTGTTATATTATCACCATTCAGTCAGTTGTCATAGAAAGAAGAACAATAAACTATAAAGCAATTATGAAATTTGGTTTGCTCTCTCTCTTTCTCTCTTTTTGTTTGGTTGGTGCAAATAATTGAATATAAATAAATAAATAATTTTTCATTAATTTCCTATAAACGACTATTCTACTATACAACTGATTTATCCAAGTCAGTATGATAATCATCCTCTTCATATTCACTAGGCTCGAAGATTATCAAGGGCGTGAATTCGGATTTATTTTCATGTCTTGTGTTTCTAGCCTTTAAACCATAAAAGGCAGCACAACCAGAAAATAATGACAATAAAATAGCTATCAACCCCCATCTTGATAAATTCCATCTTAAACTTTCAATTTCTGACCTCATGGCCGAATTCAATTCCGTCGTGATCTTATGATTGGTTTCTTGGATCTTAAGTATGATTTTTTTCGATTGTAATGTATTCTCTGATTTTTGATCATTGACCGCTACTTGATTATCATTCTTCATTTGTAAGAAATCATTATTTAATTCATCCGAGATGATATTAAAATCTCTCTCCAACACATTAATCAAGGCAATCAGTTCATTGATATGTTGTTCTCGGAATCGAGTCACATCTACTCGTAATTCTTGTTGAGCACTTTCAAATAAATATCGTTCATTTTCCAATTCATAAACTTGACTATATTTCAAAGATAATTTGGATAATTTGGAATTCAATTGAACAATAACAAGATTGATGATTTCATCTGCCTCACTAGGTGTAAACCCTGACTCGATTAATTCTTCATAGACAACATAAGTATCCATGTATGGTTCCATATCATCAAAAATCGTAGTGAGAAAGTCAGTTGAGCCAAAGGACTCCTCTTCTTGAATATCAATAGGAGCAGTAATGGTTATGGTCTCGCTGCTGGTGGGATCTGTATAAGTCAATGGTTCATCTATTGGTATTTCAAGTGATGCTGTTTTGGCTTCTTGTTGTTCTTGTTCTTGTTGTTGTTGCTGAGTCTTTTCTTCTTCCTCACCTGGAAGTTCTTCAGATTGTGGCTCATTTTCAGTGGACGAGGAGGTTGCTTCTTGTCGATGATTATTATCATCATCTATTCCTTGTAAGGGATTGTTTATAAATTTGGCATTGTCTAGTTCTTTGTTCTTATTATTATGATTATCATTTCCACTAGTATTCTTTATTCTGGTTGCTTCACCATCACTGGCTTCTGAATACAAAACACTATTGAACGTGGATAGCCTTCGATGACTACTGCTTATACGTAGTGGTCCTTTGACAGGTGATAGAAGTAGAGTAGAAAGATGATGGTGATGATTGTAGGGATGATTCACCTTTAATAGTCGTATGCCATATCTTATCATTATTGAGTATCGTATAATACCCTATTGTTTTCTTTGCTAACGACCTTTTACTAACTAGACTTTGTCAATGGTTCTCTTCAATCTCTAATATATACTAGATCTCTTGTTAATGAATAAATAAATGAATGAATGAATGGAATTAATTAATGAAAGAATAAATAAATAAATAAATAGCTACTTTTGAATCTAATCTAACTATGTGATATACTGCACTAACTCTCTCTCTCTCTCAACAGATTTTTGTTACAACTATTTTTTTTTTTGACCTGGTTTAAAGATTTTTGGGTTAATGGCACGGCTTTACAATTCCGTTAGGCGATTCAATTCTCTTTTTTTTTTTGCAAGCAATAGATAGCGACGTAAAGGAATTAATTAGGGGACGAATATGAGATTAGAATTTGCAATTAACGATTCCGTTGAATTTAATAAGATGTTAGGTTCACTATCATATTCATTTCTGGTCACGTCACTAGAGCGAAGATCAAATAATCTTAAGTTTCTTAATCTTTTGAAGAATTTGACAAGGTAATGACCCGAGATAGAGTTCTGAATCGATGTAACCATTGGCCCCGGTGTTGGTGGTGGCGGTGGTTGTTGTTGTTGATATCGACTATGGTTTTGAAGCTGATTAAGCCTCAATTCAGAACTGTTAACGAAATCAGCCAATTGAGCTTCAGAGATATCATTATGAAGAGCATAATAATAAAGGGATCTAATGAAAAAGGTGAATCCAAATCTAACTTTTGAGAAATAAACAATGGGAGATTTAATAGTTCCCGAATTATTAAGAACAACATATCCAAAAGTTTTACTTATATTACAGTTATTCTTATTAGGCACAACAATCAAATCTGGAGTTGATGGAATTAAATCACTTAATTTTTCCCCAATATCAATTTCATCGGTGTTCAATTCATCTACTTGATTCTTAACAAAATCTAAAACAAGATCTTCTCTTACTCTCGAATCACACAAATTAACTATCAATTCTCTTGTATCAGGATATGAACTAATTAAACTTTCAATTCCATCATCTTGTTGAACATTATTTGTTTCAGTATCATTTACAGTATAAGATTTACCCGATATAACTTCAACCAAAGTAATTCTAGGAATCAACAGTCCAAGTTCATTTAATTCATCTTGATAACATGTGTTAGCAAATGAACTCAATTCATTAAGAATAGTGTCACCTAATTGTTCTAACAACTCTTCAATGTTACTGTTTTTATTATCCCAAACAAACCCATATCTTTCAAACACATTGATCGTTTTAATTGAAGGAATTAATGAACACCAAGTGACAAATCTACCTATTTCACTAGATAATCTAACTGTTTCTGCCGCTACATAAACTCTCTGATGAGTAAAGAATTCATTCCTAAGGGATAAAACTTGTTGGACTTCTCTTTTATTAGGAATCACGATTTTCTTATCTGCATTCAAAAATGGTTGTGGTATTTCAGGGGGTGGAGAGACTAAATCTTGATTGATTTCTAATAATAAACTGATTGAATTGGGTAAGAAATCTTGAGGAATTGAATTTTTATAATTGTATAATCCTATTGGATTACTACATAATAAATTGTTAACAAGTAAACGATACAATACCGTAGGAACATTATAAATCAAATTCTTAGTGAATACAGCCCCACAAGAAATGTTATTAATGAAATAAATCCCAAATGTTGTAGCCTCTGATTCCAACTTAGAAACACTCCATAAATCGAACCAAAAGATATGAACTAATTCAGTGAATTCTTCAATATATTCCATTAACATAAAAATATGAATAAGAAAGAAGGTAGATACTGTCAACAAGATTCTGAATAAATGAGCTCTAAGGACTTCTGAAGTGGTGATATCAAACTTGGATCCATCAATGACATTAAACATTTCATTCCCAGCTGTCAACCCCAAACTTTTAGCTTTGAATCCCTTGACATCCTTAAATCCTCCTAACCTTTTAAATAAATTGTTTTCACCAATCACATCATAACAATCTTCAGTTTCATATATTTTATTGATTGATTGATCACCTACATTCAACTGAGGAATGGACAGGTCGTCTGATAATGTCATTCTTGTTGATTGTAAGTTTACCCCCTGATGTTGTAAATAAATTTTCAAATGTGTTAATTCTTTTTTGGATTCAGGAGAAAAGAAAAGAACGCCTAGATCTTACCTGCTGCAAAAAAATAATTTCAGAGAAAGAGTATACATACAATTCTGATTATATTACATATTTTAAAATACCTATTTATTTTTAATTGGAAAATATCAAAGTGGAGACTAATCTATATGTTTTAATGTATGGACGTATGTATTATATATTTTAAATTGAAGTAAAAATGTGATTATGGATGTAAATGTGAATATGAATGAAATTACTTGGTGAATCTCACTTAAATAGACTCAATCATCCCTTAAAGTTCTACATCAGCAGCAACAACTTCTTCTTCTTGAGCTTCGATTTCATCAGTAGTAGATTCATCGTCGTTTGATTCATAAGCATCAACTGCGATGGAAACAACATTATTGTTTTCATTAACAGGGACGTTTTCACATGGAATGATTAATTCTAATTCATCAGCATTGACAAATCTGGCTTTGATTTCGTCGAATTTAATGATTTTATCAAATTGAAAGTGCTTTTCGAAACCAATTTCATGATTCTTAAAGTCTTGGATCAAGGATGCAGCATCTTCTATGATTTCTTCCTCTTCTTCTTCCTCTTCTTCTTCCTCTTCTTCTTCATCATCATCATCATAAACAATAAAACTTTCTGCATTTTCTGGTTCTTGACCTTCAAAACCTGACCATTCAAAACTGTCTTCATCTTCTTCTTCAACTTCAAAATCATTATCTTCTTCTTCATTATATTCACCTTCGTCTTCATCTTCTTCTTCATCGTCTTCCACTTCTTCTAAAACAACTTTATCTATTTGTTCACTTTGTTCTTCTTCATCTTCATCAGCTTCGACCAAGACAACTTCAGCTTCAATATGATCATCACCATTTACATCTTCTTCACTTTCTGAATCTTCTTCATATTCTGAATCTTCATCAAGTTCGAGATCGGAGTCTTCAATATCAATAAATGTAAATTTACCTCTGATTATCAATTCATTTTCATTCTTTTTGAAATCAATTTTTAATTCATCCTTATCCAAAGATGGAAATCTCAAATTTAATTTATAAGTGTTATCATCTAATTCAACCAATTCACAATCTTTAGAGTTTTCTAAATCTTTGGTTAAATCAATAACTTCAATTTCATCTTCACTGTCATTAGCGATCAAAAGTCCATCTTCATCGTAAAGGTCATAACTTTCTTCTTCTTCGTCATCATCATCGGATTCACCAATCAATTCATCATCAGTTGAGTCATTTTCACTTTCACCGTCTGGTAAATCAAAGCTGTGTCTGTAGATAGTTATACCTTCACCATCATCTTCAGAGTCTGAGGTTTCGGAATCGTAAAACTCGTAGTTTACTGGATTACCGGCATCATAATCTTCATCATCGGATTCAAGATCTTCAGATTCAACTTCAAAGTATTCTGGTTCTTCACCCAAAGATTCATCTTCATCTTCTGAGTTTAAAACTTCATCACTACTATATAAATCTTCTTCAAAGACTTGTCTGACATTTTCTAATTGTAATTCATCAGATAATTCTTCCATGTCGGAGGAGTAATCTAAAGTTTCAGATTCAGAACCAGAGTCTTCTTCATCATCTTCTTCAATCAAGAGTTGAGCAACTGCTTCAGCTTGTAATTGATCATTCAAATCAATAACATCATATATTTCTTCTGGTTCAAGTTCTTCATCGTCTTCATCATAGTATCTAACTATTTCATCATTTAAATCGTAAACGTGACCAGCAGCATCGAAAGCTTCAACAGCTTCGTTTTCTAATTGATCGTTTAAGTCAACAAGATCTGAACCCAAGTGATAAAAGGTGACTTCTCCATCGTCACTATCAATATCGATATCGATATCACTGTCACTATCACTATCACTGTCACTTTCGCTATCACTATCACTTTCGCTATCACTATCTTCATCGTCTTCATCAAGGTTAAGCTCGTAGACCACTTCTTCTTCATCATCTTCGTCTTCATCTTCAGAGTCTTCACCATCAAGATTTAGTTGGTAGACGTGTTCGTGTTCTTCTTCTTCATCACTTTCATCATCTTCATCTTCGTCAAGGTTTAAGTGATAGATTACTTCATCTTGTTCAGAGTCATTGGAGGAATCGTCATCAACTTCGTCAAGAACTTCTTCATCTTCATCTTCATCTTCATCTTCTTCTTCATCATCGTCTGAAGAAGCTGGCTCTTCGACATATACTAAATTTTTAGGTTGTTGATGATAATATCTTCTATAATTCTTACCTTGTCTTTGGTTCTTATGAGTATAACTGTTGGCCCTTTGACCGGCATGGTTAGTACCTTTTCTTTCGTATCTATTGTTTCTGGATCTGAATGATGGCATTACTGGTTGATTAAATCTATATGATATACCTAATTCAAGAAAAGAAACAGTGGTAAATAAGTGGTTCAGATGGTAATTACTCCGTATAATTTGTGGTTTTAAAAATTTTCAAATAGCATTGGGCTGCAATTCCTGTGTAAAAAATCACAAAAGTGAAAAAAAAAGAGATGAGGTGCGGCTCATGCAATTATTTCCCAATTGGGACACACCAAGTTTTTATAAGGGCAAACACAAAAAAAACTTTTCTTACAACAAGGAGTTACCCGGCCTTTGGTCTGAGTAGTATAAATAGAACCCATTCCCCTAATCTCCCTTCCTCTGCAACCAAATCTCTTTGCCTTTTGGCTTAGATCAAGTGTAGTATCTGTTCTTTTCAGTGTAACAACTGAAACGTCATCATTGATGACTTTTAAAATATGTTACCTTTATTTTTGGATTGTTAGTAGATTGGATCGATGGGCTTGCTCACACCAATCTACACAGTGTCGTTGCCATTGCACTTTCTTAGGCTTCTGACGCAAATACTCATTTACACCACCTTTTTAAATTTGAATCGTGTGGTCATGATTTATGATTTAAAATGGTCTGTTGATGGGTGAATACATCTTATATCAATATTTATCTTATATCTACAATTATATATCTATCTAAATACATATAAATCTATACTATTATTATCATATTTACTGTAAAAGATTAAATTGACATATCAAAAAAATTGTCACACACCCTTTGAGACAAATATCATAAAAAAGGAGGCAGTCAGAATAATTTCATGTCATGTCAATACATTGCATAATATATTAAAATATTCTTACAAGATATCGTCATATTCTTTGTTATAAAGGCAATACACATAGTCACCCATAGCCTTACTTCATCTCAAATTTAGTTTAATCCATTTGAACTCCGTGCTTCCCTTACTTATCACCATATTTTAAAACTGGCTAATTACTAATTATTCATTTGCAGAAGTTTTGCTAATAAATTTAAAGGAAAAATGACCCATAATGGGTCTGATTCAAATTCTGATTCAGAATCTTCAATAATGGAGAATGGTTTATTCCCAACCATGAATGATAAGAAACTGGTATCTTCTGAAGTATCTTCCCGGAATTCAGATCATTTGGATTCACTTGGAAACGATTCTTCTAGTTCAATAGGGAATTTGCGTCATATGTTCATCAGAAATCAACCTAATACCCCTGGTTACAATCATAACCTCAGCCAGAATGTTAACGCAGATGAGGAATATGATTTATCTGATGCCTCAACAATAGAAACTACTCGATATTCACTCGATTCATCAATTATCAATAATATATCCACTCGACCAATTGATATAAATAACAGTGATGAAAGATTCAAATATTTAAAGTCTTATGAACAGCTAAAGAAACAGAAGGTAAAAGACACTCAAATAGAAGAAGTTGTGCGAACCATGAAAGATCATGAAGAAATACCGTTACAAATCTTGAATTCACATTCATCATCAGTATTTGATTTATCAAAATTAGATGACTTTAATCGCTATTTAAAACAAACGGAATTAAATGATTTGATTTATGCAAAAGTTAGTAAGAACTTACCACCAAAGGATAATGATATATTAAACGTAGTACCGACTCAGGACTTAACTAAAAACTTTTATGCTGATCATGATTTTAATGACGAAAAGAATACTATAAAACCATCTAAACCAAAATTATGGTACAATAGACATCACCAACAACAGTCAACTTATGTATCCAAAACAAGTATAAGTGAATTAAATTATTCAAATTCTCCTACTTCATCAGAAACAAACGAAAAGGATAATAAAATATTTTTACAAAGAAAATTAAAAGTACGTCATCTTCAAATGATTTCATTAGGTGGAACATTAGGTGTTGGATTGTTCCTTAATTCAGGTAAGGCTTTAACAATAGCAGGAGGATTAGGCACATTATTGGCTTTTGTTATTTGTGGGATTATAGTATTAGCTACCATGGTTTCCTTTTGTGAAATGGTAACCTTTGTATCTGTTGTGGATGGGGTTTCAGGTTTAAGTTCGAGATTTGTCGATGATGCGTTTGGGTTCTCAGTTGGTTGGCTATACTTTGTAAGTTTTGCATTTGGATTGGCAGGAGAAATTGTGGCCAGTGTAATCATGTTATCTTATTACCCATATCTTAATATTCCAAGCAATAAAGGGTCATCGGCAGGATTTGTAACGTTATTCTTAACCATAGTTGTACTATGTAACTTGATTGATGTCCGAATCTTTGGTGAAGTCGAATATATTTCAAGTTTAATCAAATTAATTGCAGTATTAATCATGATCATTATCATGATAGTCTTGAATAGAGGTGGGTTTGGTGGTGATCCTGTTGGATTTCGATATTGGGATCATGCAAAGTCTGACTTTAATGACAATCTAATATTTGGATTGTTTAGACCTACGTTCAATCTACATGATACCGGTACAAATCCACCAAACGAAGGTATAGGAGGTGGTCAAGGTAGATTTTTATCAATATTAACAGCATTATTAGTTGTATCATATGCATATAGTGGCACTGAGATTGTTTGTATAGCAGCTTGTGAAGCTCAGAATCCAAGAAAGGCGTTACCATTAGCTACAAAGAGAGTATTTTGGAGAATTTTAATAGTTTATTGTTTGTCAGCCTTTTGTGTTTCCTTGAATATTTATGCTGGAGACCCAAGGCTCTTAAGATATTATCTGGGTAATACAGGTATATCCCAGAATCAATTTGCTGCCAATTCAGCCATAGAATATGCTGGTGGAGTTAATTGTAATACCCAATCTCTCGTGTTTGCTGGGTTTGGGACTGGTGCCCAAAGCCCTTGGATTGTTGCTTTACAGAGTGCGGGACTTTGTAATTTTAGTTCAGTGGTTAATGGATTCTTGGTATTCTTTGCTGTTAGTTGCGGTAATGCTCAATTATATGTGAGTTCACGGACAGTTTATTCAATGGCTTTACAAAGGAAAGCTCCTAAGTTTCTTACATATTGCAATGCTCAAGGGATTCCTTATAATGCTGTGTTATTTGCAGCAAGCTTTGGATTATTATCATACTTGTGTGTTTCTGAAGGGGCAACTGTGGTATTTCAAAACTTGACAAGTATAATTGCATCGTCAGGGATTATAGTATGGTTTGCTATGTGCTTATCATTTATCAGATTTTATTACGGACTCAAGCGTCGTCCTGACATTATTAATAGAGATGACAAGGCGTATCCCTATAGATCACCATTCCAACCATATAGTGCGATAATAGGGTTAATAGGTACAACAGTCATAATCTTTGGAATGGGATTTGTTGTATTCTTGACAGGTGAATGGAACACTATGTTTTTCTTTTCAAGTTATGGAACATTAATGGTTTTTGCAGTATTGTATATTGGTTATAAACTCATTAGAGGTACTAGAATACCTACATTGGACACCATAGATTTCGATTCTGGAAGAACTGAAATGGATAGATATATATGGGATGGTGGAAGGGAATACAATGCAAAGAGTGTTAAAGATATCTTACTGAAATGGATATCATTCCTCGCTTAATGCAACCGCGTCTTGTTTTTTTATTCTTGTTCTATAACATTTTGGGTATAATTTTTCTTCTTCTTTTTAGTTTTCAATTTCTTAGACATTTACTATAGTATATAGTATAGTAATAATATGTATTATACTTCGGAGATATATTATTTGTATTCATTTCTTTTACCGTTGAATTAGTTTAAACTAAAAGGGTTCCAGATTTCAATTTTGTGAAATTTTACGAGGCGTCAAATGTTCCCCTTTGGGAAACCATTATTATTTCGTCTAACAAAAAATATCAATTTGGCATGTCTGTTCAGTTCGATCTTGAAGCTAGAAATCAACAATTTACAATTTCATTTTCAATAAGGACAATTTGGTTGGAATTGTCTGTATAATTGAAAGACAGCATTTACATATTATTTGAATATGACTTGGTTACCAACCACGACATTTTTGGTTGGTAGGATTATTAAACCTTTCATACCTTTAGATAAAAATCTTGATCTTAAGAATCCTAATTTCAAAAACTTATATCCTGGGGATGAAGTTTACATATTTGAAACTAAAGATGACAAGTGGGCAAGAGGATATGCGTTATCGAAGCCATTCCCTAATGACTTCACGATTACTTCAGTTAATTTGGACTATTTGCCTGGTATCAACACTGATATCGTTATCTTCCCGCTAAAATTTGTTCAAATAACGTCGACTTCACCATTGGAAGTAATCAAAGTCCATAAGGGTTTCAATAATATTATTGACGCAGATGGTGTCCCAACAATTCAACAAGCTGAGCAAGATTATAAACTGGCTCTTAGTGGAGAAGTTGATATTGATATTGAAAGTTCAGCTTCAAATGGCAATGGGAAAGGCAAGAAACCAACTATTCCCTTGTTGCCCACCAAAACATTTGAACAGGGTGAGGACTTACACGGTGAAATTAAAAATGCTCTTGAATTATTGACGTGCCATATCTTTGCTTTGTATTCTATCGGAGAATTCAGATTATATAAAAAGTTACTGGAAATTTATCAAAGTTTAAACGAAAATCGAATTAAACTAAGACATCAATTGTTGACTACCAGTGAAGCACAGACTGCTAAAGAAACTTCAACATTTTTGTTAAATAAAATTCCAAAGAAATTAGCATCAAGTTCCGCAAGATTAAATGCCCATTCTTATGACTTAGAGAACCAGGACACTGATAGCTCTGGCTATAAAGTATTACTAGCAAGAGACCCAGTAAGTGGTCAACTCCTTTCAAATTACAATTCATATTCTTCTGCAATTGCCTTGCAACAATTATTGGGAGCCTTAGAATCCAATTTTCCAATTCATGCTGCTAACAAAAGTTATTATACTTTGGCAGCACCTTTCAACAAGAAATTGATCAAAGACCCACCATCACATATCCTAGTTGACTTCAAATCTGTTTCAGGTTCATCTGTATATCAACCTCCAGGGTTTGTGGGAGTCACTGCTTACCTATACATTCGTAATAATCACAAAAGGTTAACAGAAGCATTTGCGGTGCATACGAATTCGGTTGATGAATTTGTTCAAGTTGAAAAAATAAGTGCTGCACTTTTTAGAAACATTCCAGCTAGTGAAATTGAAGGGAATAGAGTTTATTTGGTAGCAGTTTTGACTGAAGAAGTGGAATATAAATCGAATGCACCACATCATTTAAGGAGGCTTAAGAAAGGAGTTGCTGCCGGTGCTACTGATATAACAAGAATTTTTTCAAACAACAGTGGATCTTTAGAATCTGGAGAGTCACACCTATTCTCAATTAAATTGTTTGGTTCCTACATTAATAATAATAAGAAAATTGACGATGGAAATGCAGGTTGGGGTGAACTTGTAGATAGAATTATTAATGGTTCAGATGTTGGAATTGCAGTTAACCCAAGAGCTGAAAAATTGACCATTACTTTGAAAGAATTCAAGCATCAATTTTCTAATTCCAATCAACAATTTGGTAATATTTCCTCAACTCCAATTGCTAGAATTAGACCTATATTCTTTGATCCCTTAGCAGAAAATTATGAAAGACTTTACTTATCGATGGGTTTAGTAACTCCCATTAATGGTATCAACAAAGATGATTTATTAACCTTTGAAGTTACGACACCAAATAACGAATTGATTACGTTTGCTAAAGCCTCCAATCAACAAGAAAAACGTTCTTGGCAGTTTATTTCTGTATTTCCTAATGAATGTGTTGGAGAGATTGTTAAAGTTAATGGTATATCGTTGAAAAATCCATCTAAAAAGAAGGGTCCCAAAGAAGACTACATTCAATTAGCATTATACATCAATGGTGTTTTAGCTGGGGAGGGTAAACTTTTATATAAATCAGGCAATAGATTGGTCGAATTTAACAAAAAAAAAGGCCATACGGTTGAAATTACATCTTTGAATCATAAACTACCAATGGCACGGGTAGCAGTTGGAAGTGAATACGTTGGGAAAGTCTATAACTCCGATGCATCTGTGGATAATATTTTCCAATTTGATAGGTTTTTCAACGCAAATCTTGAAGACGAATTATCAATGTCATTGACTCAATTTCTTAAATTGGATATTGTACAAATTGTGAAGTATTTTCCTGAGTTATTGGGTTCCTTCTATGGAATTATTGATAGAATCAAAGGTGAAGGGTTTTCACCAAACTTAGAAGATTTACTTGATAATACTTTTAATGCAATTGTACATTTGTTGGATACGATTTTTGGCAAACAAGATCAATACTTGTACTTGCTAGAAAACTTTATCTACAAATACAAGACACTTCCAAGTATTGGTGTGTTTCTTATCAATAAAGTAGCCTCCATTTTATCAACTGCAGAAACCAATTGGACCGCAATGTCGAGATCATTGTGTAGAATAGCTTCAATTATTATGAAATTAGCTATGTTTGCTATTGATGATGCCGACGAATACTTGAAAGCTTTGGAACATTTGTTTAAAGCTGCTGATCACTTCATCTCGATTCAATCCTACTCATTAGTCAATGAGCAGGTTCTTGTGATGGAAGTCATTGATTATATTTTAACGTTTAAGGTTCATTTAGATGAAGGTCCAATTTTGAACTTGGTGGTTACTTTTATTGACTCAATTGGTCTTAGAGGTCTTGGAGCAAACGAGGAAAGAACCGTGCCAGTAAAAGATAATAAAATAATCATTAATAAACTACTTTTGATTCATCGTCTTTTTAATAGTTTCTTAATTATCAATCCTGCTACGAAGAAAGTTCTAGTTTCGAAGTCAATTGAATGGGCCATGGAAGTTTTATTGGGTCCCACAGACATTGATGCTTCTCGATTAGCTTTGAGTATTTTGAATACAGCACTTACACATTTAGACGATTCACCGAACGACCATGAAGTTTACAATTCATTACTTGTATTATTACCTCCAATTTCAAGAACAATTATCAAGTATAATAAATACACCAGAGGAAATAATTTCTTCAAACCAAAAAGAACTTATACGAGACTTTTCCCTATTGAGTATCCATTTGAGGAATCTTCAATGGATCTGATTGTTAATGACGAAATAGTGGTTGAAATATTGCTTGAATTATCATCTGTTTTCGTGTTTATAGCTAGAATTTGCAAGAATAATGAGGTTCAAATTGAAAATGATTCTTATACCAGTGAGAATATTTTAACGATTATGAATGCTATCAAGCTTATTAGGCAAGGAAAGTTCTTCCCAGAGCAAAAGTGGGTATCGATTTATTCTGTAATAATCGAAGGATGTGTTTCAGTTCTCGAATTGATTCATCCAATACTTATCCATCAATTTATTCCTCCTATAAACAATGCTGAGAAATTTGATAGAAGTATTTGGGGAAATTATATCAAGAATTTGCTAAAGTTAGCAGTCTTGCCTCCTGTTGCAATTGAACATTTGACCGATGTTCCAAGAAAGGCGTGTGCTCAAATCACTCAAAATGTTCGCCATCAAGTTTCATTATTACTTAATGAAGCCTGGGACTCATTGGCTTGGGATGCAACTGAAGAAGATATCGTTCGATTTAGTTTAAATAAGTTCGGAGGGTATCAAGTAGAATTCATTAGCAGTGAATATGGTATAATACAAGACCTAATGTTATTTGGTCTTCAAAAGAATAAGGCATGTCAAGCTGTTACTGTTAAGATTTTGTGGTCATTTTTGATATCTGAATATTTGGTAAATAATGGCTCAATCAATACAATTGAAAGAGAGTCATTTATAGGATTACATGATATTTATACTAGAAATGGTTATAAACCATCACCACAGGTACAAAATTCTTTTATTGAAAGATTAAAGCTAACTATTAGGATTGATAAGGAAGATGAGGCGTTTAATGTTATTTATAATTTCATTAGCAGTTTGACCGGATTTTTAGAAGTCTTGAATGACTTAGTTGAAGTTCCAATTGGACCTGAGTTTGACAGTGAAAGAACTTTCCACAGGTTAAATATCAACAGTTATTTAAAGAAGCCTGAAATATTCAACTCATTTATAAACTCCATGTATGAAGAGAATCTTTACAGGGGCGATTTTATTCAAGCGGCTTTGAGTTTAGAATTATTAGCATCAACCTATACTTGGGACCATCATACTACGTTACCTATCTCAATCAAACCAAAATTTCCAAAACAATCTGAATTTGCCAGAAAGGAAAGTCTTTATAGAATGATAGCACATAATTTTGTGCAAGGTAATAGTCTTGAAAGAGCCACTGATGTTTATAATGAATTATTGGAAGCATACAACGAAAACACGTACGACTTGAAGGGTCTTTCATATGTTCATGGTAAGTTATCCAAGTTATATTTGGACTTGGAATCTTCCGATAAGTTAATTCCTGCATTTTTCAGAGTTGCATTTTTTGGAGCTGGATTCCCGGTTAATACCAGAGGGAAGGAACAAATTTATGAGGGTTTACCGTTTGAACACATAACATCAATTCATGATAGATTATTAAAATTATATCCCGGCGCACGTATAGTTACAAGTGATGCTGAAGCACAGAAATTCCTGGAAAAGAGTCCAGCTGGAAGATTTTTGCATGTGAATAAAGTCGAGCCAGTTAATGAAATCTCCGATAAATTATTCAATACGTCTATTGGGGTTAGAAAATATGCCAAGAATAAGGATTTGAGATTTTTCACTACTTTGAAAAAAGTACCAGGTTACACCTCAATAGAAGACTTATGGACGGAAGAAACCACATATGAAACATACCTTTCATTCCCTACCTTAATGAATCGAAGTGAAATTAAGAGCACAAAGACAGTCAAGCTATCTCCCTTAGAAAATGCAATCAGAACTATAATTGATAAGAATAATGATCTTATTCAAATAGAAAGTTTGATTAATAATGCTATAAGAGAAAAGGACGACTATGATGCACATTTCAATGATCTATCCAGGCAATTGGCAGGAACTGTTGATTCACCCGTTAATGGAGGGGTGGGACAGTATAGATCATGTTTCATTGATGGTTATGAGGGAAGAAAAGATCAAGTTCTGTTGTTAAGAAATGTATTTGATGATCTTGTATTAATATTGAATAGATGTTTAATATTACATGGTCAATTAGTCCCTCAGACTATGAAATTGAGTCATGAAGCTTTACTTGAGTTATTTAACAAGAATTTCAAAGAAGAAATTGAGAAATTGAATATAGATACTACTGCTCCTTCGGGGACTGTTTCTACTAGTATTGCCAGCACAAGAAATAGCAGTAGTAGCAGTCTTGCTAGATATCCTACAAATAGTAGTAATACAGAGAGTATTACTACGTTGCCTTATTTGAAAACTAGATCAAATAGTAGTACAACTACCCCTTCTATAACTCCTTCTAAAATAAGCAGGAGTGCTTCCACTGCTTCATCAGGGGCTTCAGGGTTTGATAGGTTAAATGATTCAAATCGTACCGAGAAGAAACGTACTGCGTTGAATTGGAGACGTCAAACCTCCAATATCTCCAATATATAGATATATAAATAGTATAAGACAATAATTTAACAGTTTACCAGTGTTATTGCAAAATCACTTTTGTAAGTCTAGGGGTCGTGGCCAAACCGAACCGTTTCCGATTTTTTTTATTATTTTAGTGATAGGTGGGCAAAAAAAAGCGATGAAAATTCAACCAGTCAGTTTTAAACCAATTCAAAAAAAGGTACGTTTTTGATTGTTATTATTGATCAACAAAAAGTATAGAATTTGTGATGTTTAGATTGGCTTTCCGTTCAACCATTGGCCCAGTGTCAAGAGTATCTTTGGCTTCCGCCGCCTCAAAATCTGTGATGATTTCTCCTGTGAGATTCTACGCTGTTGCCCCAATCACCAAAGAAGAAGTCACCCAAAGAGCATTCGAAGCTTTAAAGACCGTTGCTGCCTTACAAGAATCTAAATTGAGTTTAGAAGCCTCATTCCAAAAGGATTTGGGATTAGATTCATTGGATACTGTTGAAGCATTGGTTGCTTTAGAAGAAGAATTTGATTTAGAAATCCCAGATAAAATATCTGATGATATCAAAACTGTTGGTGAAGCTGTTAATTATATTTTTGAAGAAGAACAAAAGTTGTAAGTTGGTCATAGTATTGTCATCATTTAACCCATTCATTAACATTCAAATCAACTTCTTGCCACGTTATCATTGTACTTCCCACCTACCACCTTCCCCTTATGTATATATTTATGAATCTTTGACTTAGATATTATTTTTATTTTATTATACTTTATTATATCATAGTTATCATTACTCGTTCTCGTGATCCACCAAATACCGTAGACCTTTCTATAAACCTATTCCATACTAGAAGATTTTAACTGTAATAAGATTCTTGATTAGTTATTCCATATTATGAGGAAGGGCCCTTCAGCAGCGTGAGAGTCCTTAACAAAAAAAAAGCCGTGACACCTAAAATTGAAATAGTTCAAACAACTAAACTGTTTGATTACAACTTTTATTTAAACATACATCATAGGATCAAGTTATACAATGACTAAGGACTCATCAGAGGAGATAAAAAATGGTCGTGGTGCCGACGAATTACCTGAAACCGAAGAAAACCAATTATTGTCACATACAGAAGATGAAGAAGAAGATGATGATGACGAAGAGTATCAAGAGGAAAGGCCGGGTGATATACTTAATGCCTTTGATACTGGGACTCAACAAAGAGTCATTATCCCTGACGATCACCCTGATCAATTGCCCGCTGATGAGGATTTGGCCGCTGAATATCCTGACGATACTACTTATGTTGATTTAATTCATTTGAAAATAGGTTCACTAGAAGCATTAAACTTGTCAAGATTCACAAAGTTGGAGTCATTGGGTTTAAGACAGAATCTTATAACATCTATATTGGGTGTGGATGATTTACCTGGAGAAACATTGGAAGAATTGGATTTCTACGATAATAGAATCAATCATATTTCAAGTAGTATTAAGCATTTGGTCAATTTGAAGAATCTTGATTTATCATTCAATAATATTAAGAATATAAAGAATTTGGAAACATTAACCAAGTTGGAAGAGCTTTATTTTGTTCAAAATAAGATCAAAGAGATTAAAAATTTGGAAACTTTAACAAATTTGAAGAATTTAGAATTAGGTGGGAATAAGATTAGTGTTATATCTGATACACTTCATAAACTAATAAATATTCAACAATTATGGTTGGGTAAGAATAGAATACTGAAATTTGAAAATCTAGATAAATTGGTCAATTTAAGAGTACTTTCAATCCAATCCAATAGAATTACTAAAATCGAAGGTTTAGATAAATTAGAGAATTTAGAAGAACTTTATTTATCTCATAATGGCATTCAAAAGATTGAAAACTTGGAAAACAATACAAAATTGACTACTCTAGATGTTACATCTAATAGATTGACAAAATTGGAGAATTTGACTCATTTGACCAATTTGACTGATTTTTGGTGTTCTTACAATCAAATTTCAAGTTTTGAAGAAATCGGGGAACAATTAGGTAAATTACCTGAATTAGATACAGTATATTTTGAAGGTAATCTAGTTCAAACACAAAATCCAACTGCATACAGAAGAAAGTTAATGTTATATTTAGGACCAAGTTTAACTAAGATAGATGCTACATATGTTCGTACTTAAAACCAAATGATCTTCTTCTAGTCAAATCCATCTACATTCTCTCCCATTCTTTCTCTTTCTATCAATTGAGGGATTTGATAAAATTGATCATTCTACTATTAGTTCGAAATTTCTAGAAGTAAATAGTTGTTAGTGAATATAATAAGTTTTTACATTTCAAAGGTAAATCACTCCACTTCGAATTTTCTGGAATATTTTTAGTGCGGCGCACTTTTTGCAGTCACTAAAAACTATATAAGGAACAAGTATACCCCTATCATTGGATTAGAATCAGATTGTAACTTCCTTTCATATCCAATCAATTATAATTATACAATCATGAGTTTCTTTAACAATTTTTTCGATTCCGATTTTGACGATTTCTTTACAAGAGATAGTTTCTTTGCCAGACCAAGAAGATATGAATCATCAATCCCCAAAGGTTATTTCACTCCAAGAGCATTAATTGAAAGTGCTTATCCAGTAGGAACTAGATCATTAATTCCTAATTCTTTCAATCGTGGTGTTTTTGATGATGATTTCTTTAGACACTTCAATGAAGGAAGAGTATTTGTTGGTTTTGATAATGATGTTGACTTAAAGGAAGAAGAAGATAAGTATCTCGTTACTTACAAAGTCAATGATTTGAAAAATAAAGATTTGAAAGTTGATTTCCTTAAGAAAGAAAATGAATTGAAAATCACTGTTACTGAGAATAATACCAAATCAGATGAAGAGACTAATACTAAATCCTCGAGTTCCAGTAGTTATCAAAGTAGTGTTAAGTTTGATAAATCAGTCAATGTAGGTGGTATCAGTGCTGAAACTAAGGAAGGAACTATTGAAATTACTATTCCAAAGGTCGAGTCTGATTCTGCGAATACCGTCCAAATTCCACTTACTAATGGTGATAATGTCAAACATTTAATTGAAGAGCATCCAGCAAAGGAAAAACAAGTTGAACAAGTTGAAGCTGGAAGTGCTACTCAATAAGAATATAGGTTTACCTAATGTATATAGTATCTAATGTATGATGTTTTTAATTATAAGGTTTATGTTTATTAATGCAATTTGTCTTGATAAGATATCTCTATTTATGTATGTATGTATGTATTTCTTATTATTCAAGATTATTGTCTTCAGATTTATAATTATCCAAAACAATTCTATAAATAAATGAAGGAGCAAAGCCTCCCACATTGGTGATATAAATATCAATATGTTCTGGCGGTATATAATCATCCAATGGATTAGTGACAATCTCGACATTTTCAATCAATTTAAAATCATCATAATTCAAAACCTTTCCTGAGTTCCCTACTTCAATCAAATCTTCTCCATTGAATGGATATAATGGTGATAATTTATATAATCCTGCAAGAGCAAACACAGGAGTTTTATGTTCCTTGGCACATTCAACAACATGAGCCACTCCTGAACTAGAAATACATCCTCCATTGGCAAACACAGCACTTGAGCCTATTATAACTTTACCAACTCTTGACATCACGGCAAATACAGTTGAATCAGGAATTAAGATGGTTTCGATTTTATGTTCCGATAATGTTTTTACAAATTTATGAGCAGTTTCAATATCATTAGGGAAACTTTCAGTGACCAATACTGTAAACTTTCTCTTTGCTCTTGCCTTTATTAAGAATTGTAATACTGTTTCTGAAGTTGGAGTTGGAGTTAATAAGATTTCATTATCATGAATCAAATCAACAGACATGGTTTCAATACCTTCATTGACATTTGAAATTTCATCTTCTAAATCTCTTATCCCTTGAATTACAATTGATCTGAAGTCACTCATTTGTCTTTTCAGTTGATTATAATGTTCCTTTTGTTTCTTACTATTACTAGTGGTAGTTAATAAATTAAACATTGAACTCATCATGGGAGTATTTTCATTATTATTTTCGGTTTCTATTTCATCACGAATTAAAGCCAAGACTCTTCTGACAATGTTTCCCGAGATGATTTGTCTAGGATAAGCTGAATGAAGTATAGTACCAACTTTCCTAATTATATTAATCAAATCATATGTATTAGTCCATCTAGCAGCAGATATAACTTTCATCAATAAATGACAGATGGCCAAGGCAATCACCTTATCCCCCACAATTTGGTGACGCTTCAACCCTGAAACCACAGGGTCTATAAGTGACACAATCTCAGGTGTAATTGGAGATGACATTGGTTGATATTCAATCTGGTTTACTATCCCATATGACTATTAATATTTGAATCGATAATATTGAAAAAAAAAAATCAATTAAAAAAAAAAAAAAACCCAAAATGGAATCACATGACCAAATTTTCACTAAGTAAATACAAAATTCAAAGAAACACTTTTGGTAAAAGGGAATTCAACTCTCCAAAGCTAATCACAAACCCCCTCCAATGCCCAACACCAATGGAGCATTGACCGAGAGCTTAGGGTATCTTTACGACTATGCGTCCAATTTCAAAGTTTCAATTGAATTAATTCAAAGATTGGCTCAACAATTGAAATTAGAAACTTTTGTTGATAAATTAGGGTATACAGTTGAAACCAATGATAAAATAATCAATGAAAAGACTCAACGGTTGACTATTGCTGGATCTAGTATTCTAATTGATATTGATTTCACGGAGGATTCTCGGATTGTTGATGTTTCATTGTCGGTTGCCAATCAAGAAAGTGGAGCTATATATACATTGGATAATAATTTACATGGTCAAATTGTTTCCAAGACTCTAGATAAGGATGGAATTATACAAGTACTGGTTGATCCTAAGGTGACACACGCACTGTCTGTGAAGAAGGAAAAGGAAAAGTTGGTGGTTGAAAGAATCTTATTGAATAATTTAACCTCGAAGAAATTGAATAATTTCCCCATAAATTTAGAATATTTAGCAAATATTGATCGTCTTACATCTTCATCATTTGACGTGTTTAGTATATTAGAAAAAGTCTCGATTTTGTTATATGCTGCAAGTTCAATCAATCCTGAAGAAAACAAAACGCAGGAGGAAGAAGAATCATGGTTAATTAAGGAGGGATTCTCAAGTAGGTTAGGTTTAGTGAAAGTGAATGATATGAAGAATAATCAATTAGGAGTATTTATTGATTTCTGGAAGGATTTCAGATATATTAATCATGAATATGAACTTAGGAATAATTCAAATGATTTACTAGTGGGCAAGAAATATAATTTATTAATTCGAGTTGATCCAACAGATGATTCACTTAAACAAATTGATTATTTTGAAGATCTTCATCATGAAAATTGGCAATTAAATTCAAGTTCTACTGATCCACTATATCAATTCAAATTGGAAACCAATACCACTGTATTAGTGCCTCCCTCATCATCGTCATCAACATCTTCATCATCCTCAGGGTCCAGTACATTCTGGCAATTGAATCTAATATTGAATCATGAAATCTATATACCTCAATATCTCCTTGATTATCTTGGACTCCTGAAATATTCCGAGAGTACCGTTGAGCAATCCAATATATTTGAACAATTCAATACTGAGGATGATGAAGAAGAAGAAGGAGATGATATAACCTATAATTTAACTGGCATACAGGGAACAATCAAACCTATTCCATTTAAAATCATTAATAATTTAATCTCGAATAAATTCATTGCCGTGACTTCGATATTCATTAATAAATTACTTGATATTTCTCGTGTGATACCAATGTTGAGGAATCATATCACGCTTGCCAATATCTTATATACGATTGAACTTCGAACCAACCAAGGGTTTAAAGGGAAGAATCATGGACGTGGTAGTAGTGGTGGTAGTAATGGTAGCACCACAATTGCTGTGAGTGCCATTAATACTAGTGGAAAGGATAGACATGCAACAGCATCTATCAGTGGTAATGGTGGGATTAGGAAGAGAAGAGGGTCGAAAGTAGGAAGTATTGCTGGTTTGAATGGAGACAAGGAATTGACTGAAGAAGCCAAAAACAAATTAAAGGAAACATTGAAATTACCTCAAGATGTAACTGATGAAGAATTACTTGGATTGAATGCTATTTCTGAGAATGCAACTTATTCAACCATAAAACCTATAAGTCATCAAGAAATTAATTTAGAGAATTTCATGAAGGAGGAAGAAGAAGGAGATGATGATGGTCAAGAGAGAGCAGTACACCATGGTCAACAGTTAGACCTAGACGTCGAGCATGATTCAGCCAAGGAGGAACCACACTTATCCCTCACCCTTGAAGAAATAGACGTGACCTCGTCATACTTTGATTTAATACTTTCATTTGAAGCTATTAGTCCCATGGGTCAAGTATTTATCAAGTTTAAGATTGTCAATGGAGAGATTGTTCCAATTAAAAGTGTTGATAATGATGATATGGAGGTTGATGATAATAATAATAATAAACAAACGAGATTCCTTCGGGCATTGAATGTTACTGAAGATCTAATCAAATCATTTACTCATGTTTATTTATAAGTAAAAAAAATTTATTGTACTATATATTCTATATACAAGGCAAATATTTTTATAATTTAATTAATTAAGATTAAAGTTTAACTCCAATATGAATGGCAGCCACTCCAAATGATAAATTTTCATACCCGCGTTCAGGAACATAAAATCCAGCTTTTTCAATCATGGATTTAAATTCTTCTTGTTTGGGGAATTTTTGAATTGATTCTACCAAATATTGATAAGATTCTCGATCATTGGCAATCAATTGACCCATCAAGGGTAATAATGAAAATGAATAAGCTTGATATAAATAATCCAAGGCGGGGTTTCCCACCTGAGAAAATTCAAGACAGGCAAAGATCCCACCTGGTTTTAAAACTCGATAGGCGGCATTTAATCCGGCTTGAATATCGGTGAAGTTCCGAATTCCAAAGGCAATGGTATATACATCCTTAGAATTATCTTCAATTAAATCTAAAGTTTCACCATTTTGAACTAAGAATTGAACTCGATTTGATCCATCATTATTCCATCGAGTAGATTGGAATCGTTTTTGTCCTTCATTCAACATATCAGCATTGATATCCACAACAGTCATGGTTGAATTCACATCTCGATATTTCCGTTCGGCATGATCCAATAATCCAAAGGCAATATCCCCCGTTCCACCCGCCACATCAAGGAATGCCAATGGTTGAGATGAACCAGGTCGAGTTCCCGCATCCAATCGATTTATAAAATGTGATTTCCAAACACGATGGATTCCAAGTGACATGGCATCATTCATGACATCGTAACTAGAGACCACGGAGGAGAATACGCCCCCGACCAATTTCTCCTTATCTTGTTTATCAACGGTTTTGAATCCAAAATGAGTCGTAGTTGTTGATGATTCTTGTGAGGTGAAATGAGATGAGGAGATCAATCGACGGGTGATTCCTGAAGCAGTCACTGCCTTGTTTCTCAATTGAGACCCGGCATATCTGTTTAGAAGAATAGACATCCTGGTTGGTGGTATATCTCCTTTAGATAAATATAATAAAAGGGGTATGAAAAATAATCTAGCAAAGCAATGGTTTTTAAATTTCTATTCGTTGTGATATTTTAACCCTGGCGCACTACAAAAAGATTTATTATGATTTTATCAAATCACTTTTACCTTTAATCAAAAAAATTGATATGATAAAGCAAGATACAATTGAATAGGATTATTATTATAATAATTAATAATAATATATTAAAGATTTATTTTTAAACAAAATGTTATTTTATGATACTTAAGAAAAAAAAGGATAATATATATATATATATATACTTAAATGTTCAAAAGGAGAAACTTAAAAAAGACGAGAGACAAGACAAAGAGACAAAACCTAAGCTTGAACAATTCTAACAGTATTAGAATGACCTGAACCTCTAGTCCAACCTTGAACAGTAACGATAGAATCACCCTTCTTGATGATTCCCAATTCGACAGCTTCAGAAACAGCCCATCTTAATCTATTTTCAACATCTTCTTGCCAATTATCAACTCTTTCCTTAGTATAAATAAATGGATAAACACCTCTATATAAATGAGAATATCTGGCTGATCTTTCATTTCTTGTAACCATCATAATTGGAACATTTGGTTTATATTTAGAAACCAATCTTGCAGAAAGACCCGAAGTGGAAAGAACAACAATGGCCTTAGCATATTGTTCATAAGAAGCAGAAACAGCAGCCACGGCACAAGTTTCTGAAGTTGGGGTTGGTCTCAAGGCCAAAGCTCTTATTTCATTATGTAATGGTTGATAAGCAATAGCCTTTTCAGCAATAATGGCGGTATTATGCATCATTGAAACGGCTTCAAATGGATAATCACCCTTGGCAGTTTCACCCGACAACATAACACAATCAGCACCATCCAAAATAGCATTACCCACGTCTGAAACTTCGGCTCTAGTTGGTCTTGGATTATAAGTCATTGATTCTAACATTTGAGTAGCACAAATAACTGGTTTAGCAGCCAAATTACATTTAGCAATCAATTGTTTTTGAACAACAAATACTTGAGGAGCTGGGATTTCAATACCTAAATCACCTCTTGCCACCATAACTCCATCAGTTTCTTGTAAAATTTCATCAAAATTATTAACCCCTTGTTGATTTTCAATCTTAGCAATGATTTGAATATCTTTACCATCTTCACCCAAAACTTTTCTAATTTCTTTAATATCATTACCAGTTCTAATAAATGAAGCAAAAATCATATGAACTCCATTTTTAACACCAAATCTAATATCAGCCTTATCCTTTTCTGATAAAGCCGGTAAATCAACATCAGTACCGGGTAAATTAACACCCTTATGAGAACTAATTTTCCCAGCATTAATAGATCTAACTTTTAAAGTTTGATTATCAACGATTTCAATGACTTCAAATGATAAAACACCATCATCAATATAAATGATTTTACCAACATCAATAACTTTAGTAATATTTTTATAATCCAAATACATAATTTCAGCCGTAGACTTCTTGGCATAAGTTTCATCAGTCGTGAAAATCATTTCATGATTGGCTTTAATTGGATAATCTTTATCATCAAGATTAGTACCAGTTCTAATTTCAGGACCTTTTGTATCCAAGGCAATGGCTAATGGTCTTCCTTTATATAATTCTTCTGATTTTTTAGCATTATCAACAACCGATTGATGATACTCGTAAGAACCATGAGAAAAATTCATTCTAACAATATTTAAACCGGCTTTTCTTAATTTAACCATAACTTCTGCTGAATTGGTCTTGGGACCAATGGTACCACAGATTGAAGTTCTTCTTAAAACTTTATCAGGAGTTTCAGTGGTATCTAATTGAGTTAACCAATGTAATGATGAATGAGACATGATGTATTGTTTGTATATTTGTATATATATATCAATTGAAGAAATATAATAGAATTGAAATAATAAATAATATATAAAAAGAAGGGGATTGTTTAAATTATTTATATGTTGAGAATTTAAAAAAATTAAATTAAATTGATTGATGAGATTTTTATTATGGGAATCAAATCATCATCATCATCAGATGGGTGTGTGTGTTCTTTTAACTACGGTACTGTATATAATATAATAGCGGTGTACTGTGTGCCGATTAGTAACTATTATATTATCATAAAATATTGATTTGATTTGATTTGATACCTTTGATTTATAGATGATGGTTGAATGATGATTGAATGATGATTGACAACCATCAATCAATCAATTTGATACTACAAGACCATCATCTATCAATTGGTATAACTACTGTTTAAACTTTTCTTGCTATATTTATTATTTTTTTTTTGTCGGTCGGTCCGTCAATTAAAGCCATCACCAGTTTTTCATTCAATTCAATTCAATCATACCATCATTAAATTTGAATTCAAATTTGAATTTGAATTTATATATGATATCAAATACGATCCGACTCATATTCATATATAAATTATCCGTATCATTGTCCGACAATAATTTGTTAAAATAAAATAAAACTTTAATATAGAGCGGCCCCTTTGTGATTCAACTCGGATTCGGAGTTGTGATGTTTTTTTTTTTGCTTTTGTTACAAGTAATTACAATGTTGGGAATGGTAAAGAGAAGAGGGGAAGGGGTAGTGTGAAAAATAAATAAAAAGTCACACGTGACTTGACAAGTCACGTGTGATATGTCACCCCCGTTTTTTTGATACCTTCAATCAAAATCTATTAAGTATCAAACTAAATCAAATCAAACTAAACTAAATCAAATCAAATAATGGTACTACCGATAATAATAGGTTTAGGAGCTACTGTCTTAGCCCTAACTATCAAATCTTCCCTTTCAGCTTATAAACATTTCCTTTATTTAACTCCTCAAATGATTGCCTCCTTAAATAATATAAAATTAATAAATCGTCATGATCATTCAACTTTATTTGATGAAAATGATCCAATTAATAATAATAATACCAAACCAAATATTTATCTTAAACAAGAAGATTATAATCATATTCGATATTTAAGATTAAAATATCCTCAACTGGGATTCATTGATCCTATGACTGAACAAGAAGCTTTATTAATTATGGGAATTGAAGGCGATGATATACTTAAATTTAATAAACAAATGCTAAGAGATAGATATAGATCTTTAATGATTTTAAATCATCCGGATAAAAATGGTCTGCTGTATATTACTCAACGAATTAATCAAGCTAAAGATATTTTAGAAACAAGTTTTATCTTTAAAAATACAAAATAATTTATAGTAATTCATTCATTCAATTCATTCATTCATGTATATATGTATATTCTTCTTTAATTCATAATATAATATAATTTCTTAATATCTAAAAATCTCTTTCTCTAATCTTGTTTAACACCGTATATCTATCTCCCCACCATACTAACATCTCTTCTTCTTCTTCTTCTTCAAAATCATCTCCGGCATATACATACCCATCTAAATCAGTACCATCACTAACTGAAAGTATATCACCAATACCTTGATTTTCAACACAATCTAACCATGAATCATAAGTAAATAATTGATTGCCATTTATTATTATGGGAGTTATTATATAACTTGATTCACCCAACCGCCATAAATTCACAATATTTATACTTGAATTAATACATTGATTAAATTCAGTCAAATTAAATTTAAATTGCATATGTGTTCTAATGATATTATTATTATTATTATTCAATAATGATGATGATGATGTATAAGTCCATGAACTAATCATTAATAATAAAAATAAAAGTCGATTCCATATCATCATTGATTTAGCTATTAAGTTATATTATTTTAAATGATGATGGTCATGGGTATATATATATCTATACAAAATTTATAAATATAGTCGCGCAACGCAAAATAAAAAAAACAATTTGCGCCTATTGTAAAAAAAA
The DNA here is from genome assembly GCA_030575095.1 of Scheffersomyces ergatensis. NCBI lineage: Eukaryota > Fungi > Ascomycota > Pichiomycetes > Serinales > Debaryomycetaceae > Scheffersomyces > Scheffersomyces ergatensis. Next base: position 37,125 of record JAJMHX010000016.1, on the reverse strand, counting down.
CTTGGAGATTCTTATACAGAAGGAGGAACCATCCAGGATGGGGAAAGTAAATTATAGAATTATAATTAATAATATATAATTTTCTTAATATTGTCTAAAATCTATTTTTAATTACCATTACCACTGAAATCTATAGTAATATCACCATTATTATTATTATTATTATTATTAATAACTTCTTGAGGTTTCTCCTTACCACCTTCGAAATTTTGTCGAACTCTTAAATAATGTTGTAATTCGTCAGCACTAACTGATGGAACTAATTCTCTTTGAGATTTCTCAAAATCAACCATTGATACTAATACATCTATATCTTCAGATGTACTCACATTATCAAACCACCATCGAGTAGAAACAATATCTAATCCTTGTCTTTGTCGTTCATTATTGAAATCACGAATCTTAATATCAACTTCATTGGCCACTCGAGTCATGGCATTCAACATTGAATCAGAACATAAGGCATAGAAATCAGCTCCTGTGAATGTAAATGAACATTTCTCAGCAACAATATCTAAATTCACATCTTGATTTAATTTAAATTTCCTAGTAAGAGCTTCTAAAATTTTACTTTGCTTTTCATTAGTATCACTAATCCCCAAATATAATAATTTATCAAATCTACCGGGTCTTAATAATGCTTCATCTAATAAATCAGGTCGATTCGTAGCTCCCACCACAAAAACTCCATCTCCTCCTTCACTACTCATCCCATCTAATTCAGCCAATAATTGAGATACAATTCTATCCATAACCCCACCGGAATCTCCTTGGTTGCCTCGCTTGGGAGCCACTGAATCTAATTCATCAAAGAAAATCACACATGGTTTAGCATCTCTTGCTCGTTGGAAAACTCGACGAACATTGGCTTCAGATTCTCCAATATACATATTTAATAATTCAGGACCTTTAACACTAAAGAAATTTAATGAGAAATTCGTGGCTATAGCCTTGGCCAATAAAGTTTTCCCCGTCCCGGGAGGTCCATAGAATAAAATCCCACTTCTCTTCTTTAATCCATTATTAAATAATTCAGGATGTTTCAATGGCATATCAATCGTATCAAGAATCTCATCTTTAACCAAATCTAACCCTCCAATATCTTCCCATTTCACATTGGGGATCCGTGGGGCTCCAATAGAATCACTAAATTGATTACGGGCCTCATTGATGGCCGCATTAAAATCATCAGGGATCCATGTGATATTACCACCATTTCCAATTAATATTAAATTAGGATATGAAATGTTTAATTCAAAACTTAATTTCATTAATCTCTTAATGGCTAATTTCTTGGATTTTTTAATAATGGATATTAAATCTCGTGGAGTTAAACCGGCAGATTGTAATGCCAAATTGGCGAAATTTATATCCTGACGAATTATAAATGGATAATCATCATTATTATCGGGTTTATCATTTCTGATTTTACCTTCATTCATGATTAGGAATTTAAAGATTTCCAACCGTTCATTTTCATTTGGGACGGTGAATTCCAAGGTGAATTTAATTAATGATTTTAAATTATTATTCAATTTATCAAAATTATTACAACTTAAAACAATTATTAAATTTGAATATTTTAAAAGATAATCTTGTAATGTTTGAATGATTTTCAATGATAATGAAGTATTAATTGATGAATTTTGATCATTTTCATCCGAAGAAGGACATAAGGATTCAATATGTTTTAAATAAATTAAATTATATCCACTGCCTCCAATACTCAAGACTTTATCAATCTTCCCACTTAAAACACCAATGGTTTTCAATTCTTGACCCGTGTTTAATAAATCAATACAATCCAATTCAATTAAATTCAAACCTAATTCATAACTTATACTTCGAACCATGGTGGTTTTCCCAATCCCTCTCGTTAAGGAATTCAATAAAATCAACGTTTTCAAATTAATCTTGGATGACATACATGTTTGTAAAATCTTTTTAAATTCTTGAGCATATTTGAATTCTTGACTTTGATTATAATTAAATAATGGAGGTAAATTAAGATATTCATACCATTTGGAAAATCCATTAGCTGGAAGGGAAATGAATTCAATTCCAGATGAAATCATATGTGTCTTGTTAGTATCAATGATATATTGATCAGTATCATTAGCCACACCTTTAATCTCAATGATTTTAAACCAGGCCACTGCATCGGCATCTCCATCGGGGATCACCTCTTCTTCATCATTATTATCACCTGTCAAATCATCGGATGTTTCGACACCATTCCCATTCTCATTATCAAAGATGGTTTTCGATAACACCGTGTCCAACACCACGGGGAAGAAATCACCCTTTTTAACACATTTGAATTGACTTGATAAACTTGTTTTCAAACTAGCAAAGAAATTGTTTTGGAATGTTTTATCCTGAGTGATTTGAGAACATACTTTTGAAATGGTGACTGATTCTGCCACGGGGATTTTGAGGGAAAGTAAAGAAACTTGATTAATAGCTTGGAAAGTGATTTTAGAATCTTCTTGTAATTGTAAATTAAGTATCAAAATTGGTGATAAATATACATGATTAATTAAAAATGATTTATTGGGTTCTGTGAATGTAAATACTCGAACAATAATTGAAGAATCTTCTGAATAATTCAATTTAATTAAATCTCCATTAAATATTGGAAATCCAAATTTAATTAAATCAGATGTATTTATAAATACAAATAATTCTGAATCTTCCTTACTCCAATCCAAGGGTAATTCTTGTACAATTACTTTCTCCGGTAATGGATTAATATTGAATTTTGAACTGGTTTTAGTATTGTTATCAATATTATTATTATTATAAGTAGGTCTATCAAATTGAAGATTTGATTGTAAATATGTAGATAAATCTAATCCATTATCTAATTGAGAATAAAATTCATCATCATCAAGATTATTATAATCATCATCATCATCTGAGAAATTATTTTCCTCATGATCAATCAATTCTTTATATTCTATTCCATCTCCTCCTTCATCAGATTCATTAATTAAAACAATTGAAGTATTTAAATCAACTAATCCTTGTGAAACTGGTTCACATAATTTCACCTTCCCATTAATTAATCTAATAGTATCATTACTATTGACAATATTCCCATTAAATGTTAAATATTGAGAAAGAAATAAACTTTTAATTGATTCATGAGGTTTATCATTTAATAATTTATAAATTTCATGAGGTAAAGAAACATAAATATGAGATAATGATGGAATACTTTGTAAATTAATTGATTTAATAGAAGCAGTATTTAAAGTTAATTTATCAATGGGGAATTTAATTAAATTTGAATTATTAATGAATCGAATTGAATTACTTAATTGATGATTTATACTGGAAATCTTATAAATATGAAATGTATTAAAATAATCTGGAGCTCCTAATAATTTAATAAGGACAAATTTATCTTGATATCGTTCTTGTTCTTGATATCTAGCATCCTCATGATGACCATGATCATTATCACCAAACAATTGTAAAAATAAATCATAAGAAAGTTCTAATGAATCATATTGTAATAATTGAGGATCATTAATAAAGGATACTTTAGCAATGGTAGTGACTGATTTGAATGGTTTGATAGATCCAGATCCAGATCTATTAGAGTATCCATTGGTTCTCTGATGATGATGGAGACCATTGGAATATCCATTTACCATACCGTTGGAAGCTATAGCAGACGGCATAATTATTGATCTTTAGTTATAACAATACTATTTTGATTTATATAAATCGATGAAGAAAGAAAGAAGAAAGTAATTTCAAGTAAGTTGAAGTATGCTATAACTGACTGTCCCTCACTAACTCTCTCTCTCTCTCTCTCTCCACAAAATCTTTTTTTGTTGAAATTTTGGCGGCGGCTTTCATCAATGGATTTTTTTTTATCCTCGGCATATGACTTTTTTTGTTTCAACTAGAAGTACAATACTTCATTAATATGATCGTGAAGTATTAATGACGTTGATTTAGTTATTCTAATTATTAAATAGATATATTGATAATAAATTTATTCTGAATAGTCTATAGTTTTTGATGGGTAATCATGTTCCTTAGATAAAAAGCCAAATTTGATGTAAAAATGAATTAAAACTTTTTTGCAATCCTTTTACAGTTAGACAGAACTATCAATATTTTCTAATTAACATCTACTTGGGATAGATATTCAATATCAGATTCTTTATTCAAACTAGGAAAATTATATATCTAATGTTATGGACTATTGATTGATATATATTGAATCATTACAACTTATAATTGTATCTACTAATCCCTATACAATTTCAAAGTGTTACCCGGACCTTTTGCTTGTTCAATCATCTTTTACTGAAAAAAAAAAATTTAAACCAATTTCTAGACACACACAATTAACATGCTGATACAACAATCGTCATCATGATGATATAGATACATAGATATAACGATGATCATATCAGATAGTATGTAACCTCACACCCTACTGGAGACAACAACAAAACCATTATTATTTCCTTTCCCCATGTATAAGACTTTGCCAATAATAGATGATGATAATTTTTTTATTTTTCATACCAAACAAGAGCTTTCCTTTTGTTTTTACCGTTTTGGTAATGTATAACATTATTGCAATGATCTGGTATTTTTGTCATAGTTACACTGATTTTAGTTATGGGCTCCTATAGTCTTAAATGTGGGATGAATGAATAGAAATTTGTTTGTTTATTATTTCAAGATGAATTCAATTTACTAACATATTTAGATTATATTGAAAATTTATATTAAACGGTACTGCTGGTCAGTCATATAGTATAGCTTTGAATTACGAATAAAACGATAATTTATCATCATCCATACATTTCAAATCTGTAGATTTTTTTTCTAATTGACTGGTGTTAAAGGTTTTAACTTCGATCTACAATGTTGAAGCTTTTAAATTTTCAGAGAGCTTGACGTAGTTTCGTGCATTCTTTCTATTTATCTGTTTGTATTTTAAACAATTAACCAAATGGTCGTCTCGATTAAGCTTGAAGCATTCTTCTGTAATGGTTAAACGAAAGTCAACTGAACATTTACACTTTACAGACTAATACACTTTGATTCATAAACCCGATGTAAACTTCGTATACTAGTACAATACTACAATTAAGACTTGTTTTTTTATAGAAATTTGTAATTATTTTATTTGAATGTTACTGGGTAGTATACAAAACTATTTATTGAAGGAGCATGAAATGATTATATTATATTATATTGTATTGGATTATATTATGTTAATACCAAGAAAATGATGAATGGGATTATATGAATATCCACCACAATCCTATAGTTTTTAATTTAACATAATCCTCTTTTTATGTAATTTAATTTAATGTAATTTAATTATCATCTTCAACGACAACAGTGTGTAAACCTTTGGCGGTTGGGACAAAGACAGGTTCAACAAAGGCAAACAATTTTTCCTTGGCTTCTTCTTCATCATTTCTCTTTCTAGAGATTCTTAATCTTAATCTCTTTTCAACACCTTGGACACCTCTTTTCCATAATTGAACATTTAATTTAGGATCTAATCTAACATCAGTGGTTCCCATGTGTAAAGTAGCAAATTTCTTGATTTCCTTGACAGCAGTTGGAGCTCTCTTTTTGAAATGAACACCGTGCAACTAGAAATAAAATTGTTAGTAAACTTGTTATTATTATTATAATTATCTGTTATCTACTATACTGAATGTATAGTATAGTATAATATAACATTAAATAATGAAATAAAATTAAAGATCAATATATAGTTCTCAAGAAAGACATTTAAAAGTGATAGGTGATGATTACAATGAATGGGGATTTTTTGATAATATAAATATTAGCATTTAATGCTTGAATATGACAATACTTTATATATGGGTAGTTGGTAGTAATGATTATAATGAAAAATTCAGTGGTAGTGGTAGGTTAGTCTCTAGTCTGATAATGATAATCTTCTCTCTTTCATTCTTGACTTAAATTTTGATGATAGGTTTTGTTTGATAGTCTACATGTAAATTCCACGATAGGTCCAATAATTTATTTAATATTCTAGGGATGATACTTTATTGTCATGATTGATTGATTTGATTAAATATTATTCTTCAATGTCTTTCTGTCTTGATATCTATTATAGTTTTGATCTTGGATATTTCACATAGGTTCGGTTTTTTACATACTCTCTTGTGCAAGTTGATGGTGTATTCACGAGTAACAACGTCTTGTACGGCCATTTTGAATGATGTGATGTATAGTAGTACTAGATAAGTATTATCAAGAATCGAGTTATACTGGGTTTAAAAATTCTTTTATGAAAATTATCTGTTAGGTAAAATGAAGTTTCGCAGAGGACTGTATGAGAGTACTCCCCATAGTTAAGGTTAGCTTAGTTAAAGTTACACATAGTTAACAAAAAAATTTCTCTCTTACAGTACAGAAAAAAAAAAAGATGGCTGTGACTGTCTGCAGGGACGAAGGGAAACGTGCAATATATTGTTGTTTAGGGTTACAGACCTAATATATATAATTAATTATTTCATTTTGCATCACTTTTCTATATACCATAAACTTTATCAATATGCTTATACCATTGATTATTAACCTTTTTATATATCTTATCAATAATATCCGTTGATTCTTGAGGCTTTTGTTCTTCATCATCATCTTCCAAGGAAAGACTCACTTTACTATCGACTTCTTGTAATTTGAAATTCAGATTATTATTAGTCAAATCCCATAATCCTAATAATGAAAGAACGACATCACTAATTGATGAGTTAATCAATAATGTGATTAGATCATTGATATCATTGACGACTGAGTTATCAACTTCATTCTCATTATCATGGTCTTTATGAAGCACATACTTTAAACTAAGCTTACTCCATTGGTTCACATATTCATTGAATCTAGAATCGTACTTGTTTTTAATAATGGTCGTTATTGACTCTAATTGAACTTTAATAGTTCTAAGCAAATGAATCTCGATAATAATACTCAATACCAACAAATTGGATAAATATTGTGAGAGGTGTTGTGAATGTTCTTGTTCTTGTTTTTCATTTTCGTTTTCCTTCCCCTTATTCTTCTCTTTCTTATTGATCAATTCATGGATCAACCCTTCGATATAATTGATCCCAGTATGATAGTTTTTACTAACAACAATGAGAATCATAATAACATCATAACTCAAGTTTATCAAATTCAATTGAATATCTTCTTGATGAATCTCATCCTTCAATCGTAATTGATAATTCAATTTATAAACCTCATTGAGAATATTCAAACTATTATTCGAACTATTCTTCAACCGTAATAACTGAATCAAAAAGTTATAATTGTTCAATTCCTCATCTAATTTGGGTAAGGGATAATAAACTACCGAAGTCGAGACATTATGATGAACACCATCCTTAGAATTCTCATGGAGGTATAATAAATTATTTATATTGATTCCTTCTTGTTTCGCCACATCCAATTGATCATGGAAAATAAGTAAGTTAATTCTGATCTGCCATAGCTTTATGCCTTGTGCTTGTGATTTGGTGGTATTACCATTAAGAATATGATAATATAATTGATCCATGATCGTATTGTAGTTTGGGTCATCTTGATCCAAATGATGATATATTTGATCAAGGGTTTCGGTTTGGCCAATTGACTCATCTGGTTTCTTTACAAACAATGCCTCTTGATTGAGTTGTATCATTGTTAAACGGTGGTCTGTGGCAGTAGTGATAGTGGATATATAACGTGAGTTAACCCGATGGTTTAGTATATTTTGATTTCGATACTCCAGACTTTTTTTAAAAATGAGAGAGCGTAAGATAATCTATCTATCATTTCTAAAGCAAGTCAATAAACCTAGCTAATCAAACAACCAGACCATAAGATGTCACACAATGAACTACTAAAACAGGCCAAGGCAAACCAACTAACTCAACTCAAACAATCCAATCAATACTCGAAACAGCTTCTCTCAGCAGTATACACACTTGTCAAATCCAATTCATCCCTTCAATCGTCATCTCTGTTGATTGATAAGATAACGACGATCCATCAATTGAATGAGGAGATTGATAATCAATTGAATAACCATATTGCCATGAACTTTGAGTCGTTGATGAGTTATAAACAAAAGTTGAGTCGCCAGATCCAGGATTGTAATGCTGTTTTGAACCAACATCGGAATATACATCATCAGGGGAATATAATCCAACATTTACAATCTAGAGCAGAGAGAGTCGATCAGGAGTTGAGGATACTAGAGTATACATTGAAGTTGTTAAGTTAAAATATGGGGTTGCCTGGTTGATATTACTATTATTATTATGAGTGGTATTAATTAATATTATTAGCATTATTAGCGATTATATTATTGAACGAAACAGGTATAAATAAATAGGTATAAGTAGAAATTAGTAATTATACTTAGATGGGTAAAATATAGAAAACTTAAGATATGAAAAGATTAGAAAAAGAATGCAAAAAACTCATAACTTCATTTGTGAAATAAATAAATTAAAATAAAAAAACCATTAAAAAACCATAAAATGATGAATGACAACACACACATACATACATATATTCCTCTTGAAATTATGGCAAGCCCTTAGCTGCCCGGTCCCATTTCTCTTCGGCTATCCAGCCGGCATTAATGATCTTGACGAGGTCCTGCAAGTTGATGGCCTTGTGCAGCTTCAACACGCGATTCTTCTCAATGAGTTGATTATACACCTTTACATAAGAATCCTTAGGGATATAGTGAATTGACAGACTTTCAAGTCTAGCCTGAACACGATCTGATGTAGTTACTTCAGATGATAATGATGATGATGAAGTGGAGGCGGGTTGTAACCATTTACCACGACGGAATTCCCATAATGTGTGCCCAATATTATTATTATTATTGTTATTTTTGGTGGTTGTCGTTAGAACAGTACCTGGTTTTATAATAGCCTCTAATTGTTGTTTCAATTGATAGATATCTAAATCCTGATAAGTGATTTCATTGAAGGAGTCGTTATCCAAGAGATTCCTTTCTTCTTCTTCGTCGTCGTCTTCCATTTCTTCTTCATCCCCTTCATTATTACGATTCTTCTCCAAAAGATCGGGAGTAAAACCTTGTCGTATGAAATCCTGCAAGGTATAATTCAATCTTGTCTGGGAATCACTAATCAAAGTCGACGACGACTTGACGTCATTCTGGGTGGAGGTATTCCCATGATGATACTCTGCCATTTTATCCAAACTTTTAAACTTTTTATATTCTTGTAAAAATACTTCTTCGTTAGAATTATAACCTTTAGAACTTCTAACCAATCTATCCATATGATCGTCTTGATCAACTTCGGTGAATAAATCCTCAACTAGTTCGTCACTGGTGAAAACTTCTTCTGAGATTGATCTTATTTTAAATAAAAAGAAATTCCACTCAGTTGATATTTTCTTAAAAAGGGATGGTTTTTGATTATTATTGGAAGAAGAAGTATTACTGCTAGTTTTGACGGTACTACTGCTATTGTTCTTCTTATTAGTATTGTTGTTGATGTTATTGTTGTTGCTGATGGTGGTATTCTTTTTATGCAGAGTCAGGATGGTGGAGATATTAGTTGTACTTGTATTATTAGTGGTGGTAGATGATGATGATAATTTAAGACTACGAAGGGATCTTTTCTTTTTAACTAGAAGATTATAATGATGATTGGTATTAGATGTATTACTAGTATTAGATGTAGTATTTGATGTTGATGAATTTCTTGATGGTGAGGCTGAAGATGATTTTATATATGAGGGGGTTACTATTTCATTAATCATTATTCTTGTATCCTTACGATGACAAATCTGGTTGGAAGTTAATGAGGTAGGTATTTGAATAGATTATGCTAGTGATGATGAACAATAAACGACAGAAGGTGATAGTATGGTTATGCTAATGATAGATTCTGATGTTGGTTGGATATCAGATAAGATAACAGATTGAATATATGAAACTCGGATAAAGTGGGATGATAACTAGTATCGGTTAACAAAAGGGACAAGTCTAAAAGGGAAGGAAATAAAAAAAAAACGACAACTATGCAAGTAAAGTAAAGTGAAGCAAAACAGCTTCTTCTTCTTTTTCTTCTTCTTTCTTCTGGTCTAACTGATCACCAAAAGACCATACTATGTTTGATGAAACAAAGTAGAGATAAGTCTAAGCTTAAAAAAGATTTTGATAATAATTTACTAAAGCAAAAAATCCTCAAAAGTTCAAAGCCGATTTTTTTTCTTTGTCTCTTGTCACACTATACTTAAAATACTTTAGACACACAAAAATTATATAATTAGTGTTGATGATAGTTGTACTAGTTATCTTAATGGATATGGCTGAACTAGTGATGAAAGTGTTGATAATCCGTTTACTACTTATAAGAAATGAAAAATTCTTCTTTCAATCCATCCATTTAAATGGTATGGTCATGTCTATCATTACGTTCATATCATTCGTAGTATTACTTGTCTCAAACCAAATTTCTTAACTATGGGCCAAGTCCAACGCTTACATAATCTAGTACTAAATAAAAAAAAAAGAAATTTAAAGTTTCTTGAATTTCTTTTTAGTCAAAAGTATAGTATAATTTTTGCATTCAAAATGGTTTTAAAACAACTATTAGTATTGTTATCAGTTTGGATATTTTAATTCAATATTAGATAAACAGAGATGTAAATGGTAAAATGGCGGTTGATTTAGCAATTTAGATCACAATTGAAATGTTGCACCAATGATTGCAACTTGAAACTTACAGTAGTAGTAACTAGTAGTTATTAGTAGTAATATATTGTACATATATAACCTTGCTTTAATGTCATATATAGACACTAAAGAGTAAAATACATATTGTATCAGATTAGGAATACAAAAATTCATTAATCTTTATCATTCTCAACTTGTTTCTTTCCCTCCTTCTCCACCTCCTTTCGACTCAAATTAACAAATTTCTCCTTAATCAATTTATAATATTCATAATTAAACTTCCATCCTTCATTCCCTTCTTCTTGATTGATTTGAGATGAATCTAATAATGTCTCCTTATTCAATCGTTTGAACTGAGATTTATCAAAAAATGATGTTCCATATCCTTCCCATTTGATATTATGAATAGCAATAGATAATCCATTATGTTTATTAAGATTTGACCATGATCTGGAATTGATCCCATTATTATAATAGCCATGATATTTAATGATGGGTGGTAATAACAACACTTCAACCGATAAATCACCATATATTTTAAACTGTTCACTACCATCATTGCCCCCCTCCTCTTCATCTTCATCATCATCACGATTATTATTCTCCTCCTCCGCATTGAATATAGGTTTTATTATATTTGATAAATTCCAATCTTTATTCCATGGTTGTAAACCCACCACACTCAGATTGAAAAATCCAATGTGTTGTAAGATTTGTAATATATCACTATCATCAGTATACATTCCGTTGATCCCACCCCATACTTCTCGTTTTCTTTTCAACAGTTGGAATTGTTTTATGAATCTATATGGGATTTTGATTTCAATAATACTATTGATATATTCCAATGCCAATGGTGGGATTCCAGGTATATACTTGACAGTTTCATATTCTTGTTTTCTTTCCTCAAATAATTGTTGAATCTCAAGAAATCGATCTATATGCTCACTCTTTAATCCATATAAACTGGCAAACTGTAGTGTTTCCCAAGTGGTTGTGGGGTTATAAATGATTGTACCCAAATATCGACGATTGGGGAAATATTCTTGGATCAATTCTAAGATAGATGATATGTTGAATGTAATGGGAGGAACAACAATGGGTTTCTCTGTATTGTTGATATCATTATTATTATAATTATTATTTAATTTTTGCCTTTTATATTTCGTTCCTGGCTCTGCTATACCAGGGTTCTCCAATGAAGTTGAAGGCGATGTTGATTGGTTCGATACAATTTGTTCTTGTTTGACACTATCTACATTTGTGGGGTGATGATGGTGATGATGATGGTGATGATGGTGTTGATTAAGATGTTCCTCTTGAGGAGTCTGGTGTTGATGTTGATGTTGCTGATGATGGTGATGGTGGTGATGATGATGATGCGGATTAGTATGTGTATGGTTGTGGGTAGGTTGTTGATGCAATTGGTGCTGCTGATTCTGTTGAGATTCATCTGTTCCAATTGACACCGGAGTTTCTTGAGTCTCCACTGGATGGTGGTGATGGTGTTGTTGTATAGGTTTTATATCCACGATATGTTGCTGCGGCTGTTGGTGTTGGTGTTGTTGTAGTTGTTGGAGCTGTATTTGTTGAGGTGGGGGTGGTAATGGTCGACTACTATCATTTTCGTCCTTGTTTAAAAAATCATTAATTCCTAAATTTGTACCATGCGGAGACGTAGTATTTCCTCCATGATTAGGATTGCCAGGAATCCCCGACAAAAATGAAATGGATGGCAATCGGATCCCAGTAGGTGATGTATTGGAGTTGCTACTCATACTGATTATCATTCAATTGATTACCTGTCTGACGTTTCCCTTAGATAATCTCTGACTTATACTTATATTTAACTTTCACTTATCATAGATGATGTTTTTTTTTTTTTACCTCGCTTTGAAAATTTTTGATTAAATTTTTAGTTTACAGGTTAAAGAAGAAAACCACAGTCTTATTTTACAGATTGAGTTGTACCGTATTTGAAATATTGCAACAAAAAAATCGTGGGGTAAAATACTCATTGTTCATTGTTCATACTTTTTACATTTATTATTATTATTAGGAAGTTTACATATAAATACTTAAATAATCAGTCCTTTATCCATGGTACAATATATAATCTACCATTTCTTCTTAGATGCACACCCAAAATGAATGATTTGATTATCTTTCCCAACTCCAAACACACTATATCCTAATCTCTTATTACAAACAGCACATGGTTGTTTACCAGACGCAATGGCATATCCTTCACTTTCAATCCCCAAGATCTTATCATGCAACTTAATAGAGCCCACTTTATACAACTGCGATACTATCCTTGTATCATGTACGTTCTGTTGTGAATCTGTGATCTGATTGTTTAAGAATGGTGCTAGTTTCCCTAATGGGAATGAAGCTGGTAAACTTGTCATCACCATCAATATTGACATCTTTGAACCTTGTAAAGTCAATAATTTCTCAATCAATTCGACATTCCTATCATAATTGATCAATAAATCTTCTAATAACTTCTGTAAAAGTGTTTGACCCATGGATTTATTCGTTCTGTAAATCTCAGAACAATATTTCATAGCTCCATCCAAATCATCTAATTGATTGAACAATACATCGACCGATTTCTCATGTTCTCCTAACCGCTTATATATAAAGATAATCAACCGTAAGAATTGTTCATCTCCTGTGGCGATTTGTTTGAGGATCGTCCATGGTTCATATTGATTTGTCTTTTCTAAGAAATCATACAACTTTTTGTAATACTCATGATTCGTAATTGACAATGATGTTGTTGTTGATGAATCATTTTCTTCTTCCATTAACTTTTTCAATTCTTTGATATATAATAGAGCTAACTTGGTGTGAAATTTATTCAGAATTTTTGGTTTATCACTCTCAAATATCAACCATTCTAAATATTTTATTCCTAATATATCAATCTTAAGCACTTCAAGAAAAAAATTCAATACTTTGAAACTATCATAACTTTCACATTCATATGAATCATTCATAAATATCAATTGTGAATTTTTGATTTGGCCATTGGATTCAGCTTCTTCCATTATAACCCAATAGGAGAATTGAAACACAAGTTCTAAATTATCATTCGTTAATTTGGTCAAATATTGGATAGTTAATGAGGTAGATCCTTTTTCATTATCATTGCTAGTATCATCATGACTTAACTTATATAACATTTCTAATGCCGCATCATGTAAATGTCGGGCATAATAAAAATCAAGTAATTCCTTGATTTGATGTGTTGAGATTAAACAATCATTAATAACTTTGGCATCACATAGATTATTGGGCAATCTTAATAATGGTCCTAATAATAATGGTCGAGTATGGAAATAACACAAGAATAATGTCGTATCTATCACTTTTGCAAGTTGATTCAAATATCCCTTTATATTACTTATTCCCGGATATAAATCTTGAGCCGTTATTTCAACTCCTTTCCATTTCAAGGGTAAATCATTGAGAAAATTTATATTGATTCTTCTTTGATCTGTTAAATATATTATTAAATGTTTGACTGCCCTGGAAAATCTTCGTTTATTTTGGGTCGAGGATAAATTGTTCACTAATGCACTAGCTGCAGCATCATCAGGTGCTGCTGCTGCTACTGTCGAAGTTGGGTTGACAATAGTATCTGTGGAAGCAATGGTACTGGAAGTCGTAGCCCTCGATGGGTTACTAGTTGCTGGTGGACTATCTTCACCTGAGTTCTCTGCTGATATTCCTTGTATATCCTTTATTGAAACTCGTCTAAGGGCATTATTAGTTAAAGATCGTACACTACTACTACTTCCATCAAGTTTCTTCTTTAAAATAAAATTCTCACCATTAAGAAAATCAGGAAATAATGATAAAACATCTTGGAATGGAATCAACCAATCCGAGCAAATCTCCACTAATGACTCATGATATTTGGAATATGATTCAAATAAGATAATTGCTTTCTTCTTATATAATTTCCGTAGTTTTAATAATTTTTCCTTTTCAGGATCTTCAGTATTGAAAAAATCATTATCCTTATCCAAGTTAGATACTAAAGTGATTGCCTTATCCAATCCTATTATTTTTAAATCATTATGAGGATCTTTAACATTCCCAGTGGAAGATCCTTTCCCGGAGATAGTCAAATATTGATCAATTTGTTTTTGGTAATCAAAGATACGGAACTGAAGGATTTCTGAAGTCGAAGACAAGAAGATTATATTGCCTTCATGACTGATTTGAACAACCGAACTTATCTGATGTTGGAATTTTTGAATCAAGTCTCCATTTACATAATCTATAATTTCTAATTTTTTATTATAGATGACTAATAAGTATAATGGATTTAAGAATATTATATGACTTGGGACATTGGTGAATTTAATGGATGAGGGTATTATATTCCCTTCACTTAAGAGAACTGATTGGGTATCTTTAATCAACAAAAGTTGATTATCTAGTAGTGGAATATTCCAGCTTGAAGGATCAGATAATCCAAAATAACTAAAGGATGAGTTGTTACCAAATAAGCCATCAATTGGTAATGGTTTGATCTCAAATTCTTCATATTCTAAGAGCATGAAATCGTTTACCAATCCAATTAAAATATTAGAAGAATCATAAGCTGTTATGGATTTCAATTTATCCTTAAGAATTATTTCTTTAATCTTTTGGAACTGAAGGATATTTCTTGATTTGTTCACAATCTTATATACTATCAATTTCTTCTTTGATCCCGTAATAAATAGTCGATTGTTATCTATTTTAGAATATAAATAATCCACTCCATAATCCAATTCTTGAATTAAATTGACATGACTTCCGATAACTTCGAAAATCCGAAATAAATCAGGACTCAGGATAATTATGATGATTTTATTTCCAACATCATTGGATATGGGCAAACAACTGATCTTCTCGATACTAGAATGATCTCTAGTAACGTTTTGGAAACTGGTTTCAAACTTCAACTTTTCATTGTCAGCATTTATTGACGTTGTATATATCGATAAATCTCCATTGTTGAACCCCACGTATAGCTTATTGTTCAAATAGTAGATTGATGAGATCTTCCCACTCGAAGATAGATGAATCCTATTGATGGGCTCTATTATATCTATATTCATGGCCAATTCATCTATACTATTGTCACACTTCTAATTCTCTTTATTACAAAATTACTTGCTTAATATTTTTTTTATTTTTTTTATTTTATTAGACTTGTGTTTCTATACGCGCTACGTTAAACATTACAAAAATTCTTATACAGTAGTAATGAAACTAATTACCCCAGAACAATATTTAACCAACTCATCCATCTTGGTTGAATCATTAAATTGATTCCATTGGTCAAGAGCTTCGTTCAAACTGAATTCGGTGTTGAAAGTACGAATGACGTCTCCATGATTCTTCAAAAACATGGAGAATAATGCTTGATACAATTCAAAATTGTTATTCGTCTTAAGACCGGATGTTAATGCTTCAACAAAATTAGAAAACTCATTTAATGGAGGGAAGGAGTTCAATGATCTGATTTCTAAATCTGTCACCGATGGTGCAGCTTGTAATATATATGTTAAAAATTCCGAGTAATCACCGCCATTTTCTGAACCTTCTCTCAATAATCTAGTAAATTCTGATTCAAATGAATGTCCATTACCGGTTAATGTACGTAATTTAGATCCATCACTTTCTTCAGAAGTTGCAGCCTGCTGTGTGGTTTTACCACTGGCTGCATCTCCAACCACCTCACCACCCAAAGACAAGAAAAATGGTGCTTGTTCAGGTTTCTTAGGGGCTTCCGTTGGCTTACTACGTTGTTTAATAGTATCCAAATGAATTAATGTACTATACTTGGATCTGGGTCCAAGACTTAAAGTAACAAGAGACGAATCGATTTGCTTGATGGACTCATATTTTGGAGTTACTTCTGATTCATCAATTTCAGTATCCAAAGCTCCATCTAATAAAGTTGAACCACCATCCCCAGAAGAATTTGGTAATAATGATGTAGAAAATTCATCTTCTTCAATATGTCTAGCTGAAATAGGAACAAATTGCGATCTATTCGTCCAAAGTGAAATACCATTTCCTGATACATGTGTTGTAGCTAAAAAATCTCCAATTGGTGAAAATTTAACATTCGTGGCAACACTAGGTAATCTAATACCATCAATACATCCACCGGTTGGTAAATCCCAAGTTCTTAAAGTTGCATCCAAACTGACTGATACAATCCATCTACCATCTGGGGAGAAATCCATACTTGTAATTCTATTAGTATGGCCATACAAGATTCTAACAACCTTTTGGGTGATGACATCAACAACAACAATACTTAAGTCATCCAATGCACATGCAATCAAGTCTGAAGATCTATGATACACCATTGAAGTAATAGGACTCTCTAATTGTAATTTTCCCAAGTATTTTGATTCTGAAAAATTATAGAATCCAACTATACCATCCAAACCAGTACTTACCATCATTCTATTCATTCCATCAATAGAAAGACCAGTAACTGCCTTTTTATGTAAGACATATCTTTTTCTTAATTTACCGGATTGAAGATTATAAACTCCAATACCGCCTAATGATGACCCTACTAAACTGAAATTACCACATTGAGAAATACAAATGGATTTAATGGAACCACTATCAATAGTATTTAAATTATGACGACCAACTCTTTTTGATCTTGAATCCCAAGTTCTAGCAAAAGTATCATCTTTATGTGCGGTTATAACATTTTCCCAATCACCTTCACGGGCTTGAGAAGAAGAAATCGCTGTGATTTCTGGGAATTTTTCACGATTGGATTGTTTCAGTTTAACTCTTTGAGAAAATTCTTGTGCTTGAGCATCTTTTCTTAATGAAAAAGTCCAAAATGATTTATCTCTCGAAGCACTATATATGAAATGAGATTTATTTTCATTGGGGAATTCAATTGCAATTGGAGGACTAGAGTGACCACCACGAGATCTAAGATGACGAGGAGGTGCTGCAATAGTACTTGAAAGATTTGGATCAAATACAAATTCCTTTAAATGATTATCACCACCATTGGTAATTATAATTGGTTGACCATTCAAAAACTTAACATTAGCAATACCACCATGGGATTCTTTATGTGCATTTCTTAAGATATGAATTCTTGCTTTTTTTTGTAAATCATAAAAGAACAAATCACCCGTGTTTAAACCAGCAACTAAATGTGATGAACCATCAGTTCTGAAGGAAACAGATACAACTTTATCAACTCCAGCACTAATCTTTTGAATGATTTTGGCCTTTCTTAAATTATACAAGAAAACATTACCATTAGCTGTACCTACAGCAACAACATCTAACACAGGAGCAGATTCAATACAAGTAATGGATTCTGGAAATTCAGTTTTATACAACAACTTCCCAGTTCTAATATTGATGATATATAAATCAGATGCTGTTGTAATAATGATTTTATTAAGATACGTGGGGGGATGGATTAAACCTGTAACCTCTTCATTTAATGAAAATCTTAAAGTGGAATGCAATTCTACTGATTTGGAAGTTGGTTTCTTGAAGATGAATATTTCACCATCTGAAGAAGTAGCAATAAGGAAATCTCCAAATACTAATACTTTGGTAATTGTTTGACTTGTAGGGCAATCAAGAGTATTTTCAAGACGACCTCTCTTATAAACCCCAATTTTATTGGAATAGGAAGCAAATACATAATGATAATGACTAGCGAGACTCGTGATCTTGGATGGTGTTTGAGTTTGAGATACAAATAATAAATGTAAAGTGGCCACATCATATATTTGAAATGATCTTCCAACAGAAGTAACAACATAAAAGGTGGAACCTAAAGTCCCTATGGCGAAGGGAATTTCATTGGAAACATTACCAAGGACTCTGAAAGGACTGAAAATTCTGGAAGCCCTTTGAGTCTTGGACTTCTGGACCTCTACCTTTCTCTTTTTATCAGTAGGCTCGACCATAGTTCACGAAGCTCGTATAGTTTCTTGAATCAAAGGTGAAAAGTTGAAAAGTTGAAATTAAATTTTTTAATATTTTTTTTTAATCTCTTCTCTCTTCTTAATTAGGCTCAAAAAAAAATTATTTAGCAGCGACCATGTACAGCATTTTTAAGATACAGAGAGAACAATTATAGAACCATCCATCATCCAAACATGATCTGTGATCTTTCAATTTCAGTAATCAATTGAATCGGCTCCACTCAACTGGAAGTCCCCAACAGTTCCGACTAGAATTCCAATATCACAGAAAGCAAAGTGTCAAAGTGGACGAAAATAGACTGAAGAGAGTAAATTTCTGTCGGCCTATCGATTACCTAAGAAACATGCCAAAAACAGAGGTTATCGGTAAAGAAGTTTGTGCTAAAAGTTGAATTTGTGACAGAATACTTGCAGATTAGATATATAGCGTGGCATTTGAAATAATATGTTGGACAAGAATGAGCAACTTCGACGTTATATAATTTTAATGGCTGCAATTGTTTCGATGTAGATGAGTTTCAGCGTTACTTCTTCAACAACGTGGAAGTACAATAATATTTGTAAAGACAACAAACAACCTATTTACATATAGAGAAAGGTATAACTATTATGACCTTTGGACTACTTACTTTAATCAATCTATGTATGATGTCTATAGAGTATAGCATTGTAATGGAACATCATCATCAGCCATCGCTAAACCATCGCGAAGAGTATATATTTTTTTGTTAGCTGAAAATTCAAAAATTTTTATTCAGTACATTTAGAGAAGTATATTATCATCAAATGACTTCCATCACTGAAAAGAGGCCTGTTGATGCAGTAGCAGATGCTAGTACCGAAGGTATTGAAGTCAAGAAGCAACAACTTGATTACCCCAAGGGTATTGCTGTGATCAAGGCCGAGTTTGTTCTTCCAAATCCAATCTCCACAGATGTCTATGATGATGATGAAGCTGAAGGTGGAGAAAGATCTAAATCTGAAGGAGGTCAAGGAGGGAATTCTAACAATAAGAAGAAGAGAGGCCAAAACAAAGTTAGAGATTTGAGACAAAAGAAAGAAGTAATCAGATTATGTTCTACTTTACTAGACCCAGATAATATAAAAGAGTGTCAATTTGGAGCTGAGAAATGCCGTAACTCACATAACGTCGAAGAATATCTTTCTAGTAAACCTGTTGACATTGAGGGAGTATGTCCTGTCTACAAGGCCATTGGATATTGTCCTACAGGATTGAAATGTAGATGGTTAAGTTCTCATTATAGTAAAGAAACTGGGAAATTAGAAAGGAAAGAAGAAATTAAACAAGATGATGAAGTTAATAAAATATCTCATGGTGCTAAAGATTTATTAAGAAAGAAGAAATATGATTTCAAAATCTCGGATCAATTCATTCCTTATATTGATTCCTTAGTTCAAAATGAAGAAAATTTAGAAAAACGTAAGGAAAATGAAGCAACTTATACTGAAGCACCATTTAAAGTATCTGAAAAGAAGAAATTATATTTAAAAAATGCTAAAATCGTATCTCCATTGACAACAGTAGGGAATTTACCTTACCGTAGACTTATGAAGACATTAGGTGCCGATATAACATATTCTGAAATGGCACTTACCGTACCTATGCTTCAAGCCAATGCAGCAGAATGGGCCCTTCCTAAGGCTCATAAATCTGAATATCCTGGATTTGGGGTTCAAATAGCCACATCCAAACACATCCAAGCGGCCAAGGCCTCAGAAGCCATCTATCGAGAAACCACCCATGTTTCTGAAATTAATTTGAATTGTGGTTGTCCAATTGATTTATTATATAGACAAGGTCAAGGATCAGCCTTAATGGATCAACCAGCTAGACTCTTAAGAATCTTAAAATCCATGAATTATTGTTCAGGAGATATACCAGTGACTGTGAAAATGAGAACTGGAACCAAGGATAATAAAAACACGGCACTTACATTGGTTGATCGTATACTTGGAGAAAACGACGTAGCAGCAATTACTTTACATGGTAGATCAAGACAACAACGTTATACGAGAGAAGCCGATTGGGATTATATTGGAGATGTTGCCAAGACTGTTAAGGAATGGAATAACAAGAAACTCGAAGATAAGGAGAAATCAGACACACAACCAACCTGGTTTGTTGGGAATGGTGATATATATACGCATGAGGATTGGTTTAAATCTATGGCCATTGAAGGAGTTGACTCCGTTATGGTTGCTCGTGGTGCCTTAATCAAACCCTGGATTTTCGAAGAAGTTGAGGCCCAACAATATTTAGATAAATCAGCTACAGAAAGATTAGATATCTTAAAAAGATTTAGTGAGTTTGCTATTGAACATTGGGGATCTGATGAATATGGAGTTGGATTAGCTAGAAAATTCATGTGTGAATTTTTAAGTTTTACTCATAGATATATCCCCGTAGGTATTTTGGAAAGACTCCCACCGAAGATTAATCAAAGACCTCCAGCCTGGAAGGGAAGAAATGAATTAGAGACATTATTAGGATCGACTGATTATAGAGACTGGATCAAAATTACAGAAATGTTTTTGGGGAATGCTGGTCCTGATTTCCAATTCACTCCCAAACATAAAAGTAATGCTTAAACGTTATTTAACATATATATTTCAGCTTTAAATAGGATTAATATATAACATAAAAATAAGTTAAATAAATAAATAGTAAACCTAGCTAATTGTGATAGAATGAATTTTTTCAAAAGAACTGGAATGATTGATACCATATTGACTAAACCTAAATACCTATCTACCTTTTTCTAGCCTTAGTGGTGCTTGAACTAGAAACTTGATCATAATCAGAAGACAAGTTCTTAGCTTGATCTTTCAAGATTTGCAAATCTTCTTCCCTGGCAGCCAATTCCTTCTTCAAGGCCCTAATTTCAGCAGGATCATTATCGGTATTATTTGCGGTTTTGGATTTTAAACTATCTAATTTATCCTTGGTTGTGATCAATTCCGCCACTAATGAATAAGTTCTAGTTAAAATCAAAGTCAAGAACAATGTAAACCCACAAAGATACATATTTCTTTGGGCATAGAATCGTCTAGCTTGGATTTCAGACCGATCATTTAAAATAGCACCTTGAAGACCCGTTTGATTGGTGGCGGAATGCAATTCGGTGGTGACGGCATAGACACGGTTGATGGAGTCAATGAACAACACAAGGACAAAGCCCAATATACACTTGATGGCGATTTGGAATTGTTCATTTCTGAATGGAGCTGACGAGGTGGCCAAGACTGTTCTTCGAAATGCTCTTGGTAATGGGAGGGATAAAAGGGCAAATACACCCATTTCAATCACCAATAATCCAAAAACTAAGTTGTAATATAATGCCATTTTTTTCTAGTAGTAGTAGTAGTAGTAGTTATTATTCAATGAATATTGTTAATACCCTTTCAATTGAGTATTTTTTGAAAAGAATGAAATGAAATGAAGTGATTTATATATAAAAATCTAAAATAATTTCGAGTTGCTGTCAGTCTATTTCATATGTCTCTCTATTTTTTCTTCATTTAAGGAACAGCAACTGTTTTTTTTGTAATGGTGCACACTCACAAGTAGTACGCAGCCATATTTAAAAAAGTGTAAAGTATACACAAAATTGGTGATATGGAATGATTATTATAATGATAGTTGCAAATGAAGATAGAGTCGAAGAAAAATTTATTTACCTTTGAATTCATTTACATACAACTATGCCTAACATTTGTTGACAAGTTAAAGGAAACTTTGAATTTCAAACTATTAATACAAACTGTTTCATAATTGGTTTATATGCGAGTATATGCTATTATCATATTTTAAACTCTCGACGCTTTTGCCTTTCCAATAAATCATTATTATTTCTTGTCATCCTTCTTGAATATATTACTTCATTAAAATTAATTCATCCTCCATGTCATACCTACAAAATAATGAATTTCATCCCTTCTTGGAGAAATCCTTCAATTACTTGCTCCAAATTGCAAGACTACCAAACAATGATCTGTATAATGTATTAACAGGCAATGATGAACGACTTAAAGACATGATACAAACTTATCATTCCATAACTCATATAATAAATGGCAAACGTCAAATGATTAAGGAGTCTCCAAATGTCAATCGATCAAAACAAAAATATTTTGAAGAATATAGAGGTTATATTTATTCAAATATGTCTATTATTATTATTATATATATATTCTATTAAAATGAAAAGCAAATGATGAATTGAAGAAAGAAAACATATAAAAAAAAACAAGAGGATATTCTATTATGTTATATGAATCATGAATTTTATAACCCAAGGGAAACACTTAGAGTAAAAGTAACCAAGAATGGTAAAGTCACACAAAGAATCATATATTGGAAAATCAAACAAACCGCCAAACAATCCATTTGTAAATGATCATCAGAAGTTGGATCAGTATAAAACGCGGTGAAATAAACCAAGGCTGTAGCATTGGGTAAACCAAATTCCAAAACACTTACAAATCGAATTAATTTATCTTCACCATACCATCCACCTTTATAAAACCCCGTGGTTAATCCCACCCCAATAATGGGGATTACAATCAATCTTGAGCATGTCATCATCACGGCCGTTTTCCAAAACCCCGGAGGCATTTTCTTGACTTGTAATCGAGAGATTGTGGCCCCCAATAATAATAATCCAAGGGGGACGGAGGCAGCACCTACATAACTGGCAAGATCAATTAGAAATGATAAGGGAGGTTGACCATCAGGAGCTGGATGGACATGGAAGTTATCAGTAGGGACAAATAGAGCCTTTAACGGTGGGGACATGGCTATGGCTGTGGATACGATTAATGATACTGAATTAGGAGCCAAAAAGTTTTTCCCCGTTTGAATTAAAGTTCGTTTAAATCTTTGAGTTTTAGTTTCAGGAATGATTGGTTCATCATCGTCATCATCTTCATCATTAATATTATTACTTTTATTCTTCTTGTTGGTATTAGTTTTAGTTTTATTTTGGACGGATATAGCTCCCACATCACTCATAGCCGTTATTGATTTTTTTAAATCATTAATATTATGTTTAAGATTTTCAAATTCGGAATATTCATTAATAACATCTTGAATATCTTGAGATTTCAATCGTCTTAATTCTGTTGTTCTTGATGGGATCATTTGTAATGAATTTATATTGGATGCCGTAAGGGAATTTCTTCTTGATGATGAATGATGACTATTAGTTGATAAGATTGATCTTGGATTGGATGTTATTCTTTGTAAGGCTCGAGCCCTTAAGAATTCTTCATGTTGAAGGTTTTCAACTTCTTGTTGATTATTATTATTATGATTGGTGGTATTAGTTTTGTCGCTTTCATTAGTAGTGTTTGTACTATCATTTTGTTTATTATTATTATTATGTTGTTGATGACCATGATGATGATGATTATGATGATTAGATTCGGTTTCAATTTCATTAAGATTATTATTTTCATCAACAATTTGACTATTTGATGAATCAAATGAAGAAGATATAGATAATTCTTCATTAATACTTATATTAGGACGATTTATTGGAAGTGAAAGTGAATTATTATTATTATTATTATTAATATTATTAATATTATTATTAATATGATCAATATCATCATCTTCACTAGTTGAATCAACCAATTTTTTTTCTTCATCAATATTATCATCATTTAATAATTCATCTCTAAAATCCCATTCAATAAGTCGATATAATCCAAGACTAAATTGATAAAATACTTGAGAAGCTAAAAATATACAAACATAAGCAACTCCAAGAGAACCTTCTTCAGCTGTGAATATAACATCTCCCTGAGATAAGGTTTGTAAATAAGCAATGGGTAAATCAGAAATATTTGGGAATAAACCAACTGATAATAAACCACCAAACCATCTTTTAGGAGACTTTGTAGTTATATAAGTAATATAAGCCATAACAAGCCCCACTAAAAATAATAAAGTCCCCGTAAAGAAAATGATTCCTAAATTTTTAATATCAGAACTTTTCAAATTAGTTACTATATTATCAAAGATTAAACATGGCATAATGGCATTCACTATAGCATCTGCAATATCTCTACTGGTTGTAACTGTTAAAATATTCTTTTTAGCAAGTAGAAATCCTAATGCTATAATGAAATAAATCTTAAAGATTGGTTTGGCAGATGCATATATGATTAGGCCTAATGACATGATGTGTATGTATGTGTATATGATGATATATGAATGGGTAGAATACTTTAGAAACCGATTTGTTGAAAAATTAAAGGTTTTTTGATATTTGAAAAAGGTGTAACCGAACGGTAATAATAGTATTGAGTAGATAGAAGTTTTTAGTGGTATGGGTTGTTAGAAATAACTTCTTCTTCTTCTTCTTATATTGAATGACTTTAAGAGATCATCTATTGTAGTATTTGTATGAACAGTGTTGTTTATTAGTTTGTAAATAGAATCTATCTATCTAATTATAAATCATCTCTCTTTATGACTCTGTCATATATTTCTTATATAAGGCTTTTTTTCCCTATATATAAATAAAATCTGCATACTTTTTTTATATTTAAACTTTCCAACTTTCGCAATGGTGGGGGACATCTCTCCTATAAACTGTGCCCCCACCAACTACAATATTTACGGGTATACTTATATCATATAATTATAATCATTTATATCAAAAACATATCTATATATATATCTAGTTATAATACGGGGTATCAAATTATTACTTTTTATAAAACAATCTTCATCACCACTAACAATAGTAGTCATAGTGGATAATTGTATTCCAAGCAATGGGTAAAATATAACTAATAATCAACTAGTAGACACAGAAACCTTCTACTTCTAGTCACACCTTCTTCTTGACATCAACTAATGAAACCTTTTGTTTGGACTCTTGACCTTGTCCTTCATTATACGTTCCACTAATCTTAATCACATCTTCAATCTTATGTATACTAATCTCTTCTCCAAGAATCTCTTCAAGAAATTCATCATATTCATCAGTAACTTCTTCTTCTTCTTCTTCTTCCATCTTATCACCATCATTTTCCTCAGAACCATCCTGTTGCTGAGTAATACCTAGTCCATTACCATCTTCATTATCTGAAAAGACCGAACCATCGGATATAGACGAACAGTAACGATACCTATTGACTATACCTTCATCTTCTGAACTCACCTCTGAGTGATACTCATACACGGGTATATGCTTGGTGGTAATAGCAGAACTTGTAGATGATGATGACGATGATAATGATGATGGATCATGGTATAATCTTGAGGGTGATCGTAATGGTATTTCAAGGTCTTGATTGCTTGACACGTCGAATATATTGGTGGGTTCAGGACTATTCCTTGACTCGATTGTTAATTCCATCCTTCTTCTTGTAAATATAATGGGTCTCTGTATGTTTGTAGTAGTTGTAGTTGTAGTATTAGTATTGATCTTCTTCTTGTTATGTTAGTTCTCGTTTAACACAACGGTTTCTAAGAACAATAGGTTGGTATAATGTAATGTATAATAATAATGAACAATAAAATAAAATAATTTTATAAAAAGAATAAAACCATCGTCTTTTATAAAATGATATGGAAAATAAAAATAACTAAAAATATTTATATACATAAAATGCTGGCTTGAAATCAAGTATTGATGATCATAAACTAAATCTGTAGATAAATGTATCTGGACGTTAAGTACCTGTTTTAAATTTGTAACAGACTTTTGCAACTCACAACAAAAAAAAATTAATGTGTGTGGGGCTTAGAAGCTAAAATAAAAAAAAATGTAAATAAAAAAAAAAAGGCTGGAGGTAAAATTTCCTAATGCAGCCTCAAGCAAGTTGCTTATATGGATATGTCAAGCAAAAACAAACTATTCCCGCCCGCCTGCCAGAAACCAGGCTTTATGTCTAGCGAAGCGACGTGACGTAGAGTGGAGTAGAGTAACGTAACGTAAATGACATTGAATTAATTATAATAATAATAGTATTTATTTGTATGTTATACACTTTATTGACAGGTGGGGACGATGTATGAATTAAAAAAAGTAAAAGTACAGTGCGATTTAGATTTTAGATTAGACTCTAATTCTTTGATTTCTTAGTTGGTGGTCTATCATCACCATTATCACCATCTTCATCATCTCCACTATCACTGGCAGCAGCATCAGAATCAAATTCTTCAGCAACATCTGAATCAGAATCAGATTGGAAATCATCATCGGCACTTTCATCTTCTCCTGCACTACCCATATCTACATCTTCATCATCATCATCATCAACAGCAGCTTCATTTATAGCTTTGGCTAATCTTGCTTGAGCTATTTTTTCTTCATTCTTAATCTTAATACCCTTTTCAGCACAATATCTTTCGATAGTTTCTTGTTCTAATCGATCTATACTACCAAAGATATGAGCCACATTAGATCCACGAACATTAATTTCCAAATCAAATGTCTTTGAAGCCGTTAATCCACCACCAGTTCTTGACATGGTTATATTGCTGATTTCCGAAAATGGAATATAAATTGTAGGTTTGGTAACAAATATAAAACATCTATCCAAGGGATATAAATACCCCTCCGACGCCTTTAATGAACATGATATACCGGGTTGACCAATACTACTCTTGAATGATCCTGGCATAATCAATCGTCTTTCCGTCAATCCTCTTAAACAATGTGACATGACTGAATGAGTTAATGAATCATAAGTTTTATGTAATCGATCTTTATATTTGGATTCGAAATCTTCATTGGATATATTTAATTCAACTTCGGTTTCTTCCTCCTTTAAGAATTGTAATACTAAAAATGGATATCTGGTTTGACCTTGTCTTAAAGGTGGATCAATTTGAATAATAACTAAATGATGAGATTCATCAGGTTTTGGTAATGAAAAAATTCGTTCAATTTGTTTATATTGAATCTTATAATCATAAGTTTTCCCTCTTAATCTTAATGATGATGGATACATATCAATATCATATCTTCCTCTGGGAGTTAAGAAAAGTACTTCACTGAATGAAACTATAGCTTCTCCTGATACTTGACCAATATCAGCCTTATCTCTTAATTGTTCATAAAAGGCAGATGCCGCACTCTTTTCTTCTTCCTTGGTAGTATTATCATCAGCATCTTCTTGTGCATCTTCTTCTTCTCCTCCTTCAGGCTTGACTTTCACATCACCATTGGTTTCAGCCTTGATTGGTTTCTTATCATCATCATTTGTTGTATCTTCACTTTCTATAGTTCCAGGTACATAAAATCTCATTTCCACTAATTCATCACCAGCTGTAATATTTTCTAAATCAAATTCAATAGCAACTTCATGTTTACCAGTTAAATTAGAATTACTAATGTTTTTATAGGGGATTTCAAATGCAGGTTTATTATTGACATTAAATATAAATTCATTTCTGGCTAAATCATTCTTCCCCCAATTCCAACCTCTTAAAGAATGTTCTCGATGTTCTAACGTTAAATGGAAATTTCTTTGTAATTCTTGTTTTAATTTATTAAAATCTTCTAAATCAAATCCATCCAACATAACCACACCCTTGTTTTTGGTCTGTACTCGTAATTCATACCCCCTAGAGCCTCGGGACCATTGTGTAGTGACGATTTCTTCTGATGGTAATAAAAATGGTTCATTATTCGTGGTGGAAGAAGTAGCAGGAGCAATTGATTTCCAACCAAGACCAGAGTCAGCTATACGCATACGACCATTGGCCTTAGATTGATTGAGGTAGATCTTCTCAAAGTCGGTGTTAACCATGTCTCCTGAATGATGATTGTTGATCTTTTGGTAAGTTAGGATTGGGTTGAACTCCTAAGTTCTTCTTCCTTATACTAACAGATCGTTCTTGAAAAAAACTTGACACCGAAATTCAGACGGAAAAAAAATCGCGTCTCGTTCTTTTTTTTTAACTACTGTAGAATTCTCTTGTTAACTATAATAGATATAGACATTAGAGAGAGAATATCTATCATACACACATTTGAAACAAAGCAATAATCAGATTCTAAGATCTATAAGAGTCGATGTATAAGTGATGGTAATAAGAATATGAATTAGGTTATCATTATAAACAACAGTGTGTTATCACGGTTTCTTATAACATTACATAAGCAATCCTGAATCGGCCACCTGAGCGAAATCAGGTGGTTCAGATTTTTATTTTTATTGAAAAATAAATAAAAAAATAATTGAGTCACCTTCCCATCTTCCATCATCAATCATCTTTAAAATCAATCTTGTCGTAGATCTAAAATAAATAATTTACCAATTGTTCTTCTTCTTAATTCCTTTATAAAGAACAAGATAATAATTATTAATATCTATTCATCATCATTATCATGGCATTAAAAAAAAGAGCTGGTGTCTTAGGAGCTACTGGATCTGTAGGTCAACGTTTCATTTTATTATTATCTGATCATCCTGATTTTGAAATACATGCTTTAGGTGCATCTTCAAGATCAGCCGGTAAGAAATATATCGATGCTGTTTCTTGGAAACAAACTGATTTATTACCTGAATCAGCCAAAGATATAAAAGTGGTTGAATGTAAGCCTCAAGGTGTATTTGCTGAATGTGATATTGTCTTCTCTGGATTAGATTCTGATTATGCTGGTACTATTGAAAAGGAATTTGTTGAAGCTGGTTTAGCCGTCATTTCAAATGCTAAGAATTATAGAAGATCTCTTGATGTTCCATTAATAGTCCCCATTGTTAATCCTGAACATTTATCAGTCATTGAAAAAAAATTATCTGATGCTAAATTAGCTAATAAATCAAGACCAGGTTATCAAATTTGTATTTCAAATTGTTCCACAGCTGGATTAGTTGCTCCTTTAAAACCATTGGTTGAAGCCTTTGGTCCAATTGATGCCTTGACAGCTACTACTTTACAAGCCATTTCAGGAGCAGGGTTTTCACCTGGTGTTCCATCCATTGATATTTTGGATAACATTATACCTTATATTGGAGGTGAAGAAGATAAATTAGAATGGGAAACCAAAAAAATCTTAGGTACTGTCAATGCTGCGAATACTGAATTTGTTAATATCCCAGATCATGAAATGAAAGTCAGTGCTCAATGTAATCGTGTTGCTGTTAGTGATGGTCATACTGAATGTATTTCCCTTCGATTTGCTAATAGACCTCCTCCATCAGTTGAACAAGTCAAAAAAGTATTGTCTGATTATGTATGTGATGCATTCAAAGCAGGATGTCATTCTGCTCCAAAGCAAACCATTCATGTATTAGAACAACAAGATAGACCTCAACCAAGATTAGATAGAAACAGAGACAATGGTTATGGAGTTTCAGTGGGGAGAGTCAGAGAAGATGCAGTATTGGACTTTAAAATGGTTGTCTTATCTCATAATACCATTATTGGAGCTGCTGGTTCAGGAATCTTAATTGCAGAATTACTTCTTTCTAAAAACCTTATTTAAGAATGGTATTTAGTGGCTGTTTCTCTCATTGTAAATAGTACATTGCCAAAAGACGTTAGTCATATAATATATATTTCAGGTATCTTTGAAAGTTTTTCATACTTAGTTTTAGTTGTAAATGATCTAAAGATACTCTTGTTCGCTGATCGTAAAATTCATTTCGATTTCTCACTGGAAACAAAAAAACGTTTGTTATCAATTTTTAAAATTTTATTTTTACTTTCCACGTTTGAACAGTATAGGGTACTATATGATAAATGTTACAGATTTTGACGCCATTGATTCTGCTGAAGATCATGTCTACGAACTCTACTCAATCAGACCAGCCCCTAATGGACAAAACTTAGGTTATTTTGATCGATCCAAAGATCAAATCAATATCTCCTTGGATGTTGCAAATATAGATCTAACCATCAAACAATCCTTATCGAGTTTATCATCCATAAAATCGTCAACTGGGTTCGTGACTTGGCTGGCCGCCATTTATTTTGTGGAATGGCTTGTGGGAAACAATACTCATCCGTTTTATTCCTTACTTAATGAAAAACTGGATTTGATAGTTGCCGAATTAGGTGCTGGTGTTAGTGGGGTGAATGCTTCAGTGTTGGGGCCAAAGGTTCAAAGATATATTGCCACTGATCAAAAGCATATATTGAAGCTTCTCAACGAGAATATCAAGAATAATATAGTTATTGAACCTACTCTGAAGAAATCCAAGAAGAAAAATGTCACCTCTACTTCTTCTTCGTCGTCGTCATTATCGATAAATGTTATAGAGTTTGACTGGGAGAATATTGAAGAAGGATTATACAATTATAAATCCCTATTCTCAAATTCCAATCCTGATGAAGACATGATATATCCTGATATTATAATAGCGTGTGATACAATCTATAATGATTATTTAACTCCCTATTTCATCAATAGCCTAAGTTCATTATTGTCTGCTGCAAACTTTGCATTGGTAGCATTACAAATGAGAGATCCTACTACATTAGAGAATTTCGTGACACAAGTTATTAAACTGAGTTTGAAAATATATTCAATTCCTGATTACATGCTAAGTGACAAGTTACAACATGGTTATGTAGTTTATTATATCATGATATAGAGATAATTATAAATAAAATCGTAATTACCTATATAAAAAAATTCGTTCAGTAACAAAAAAAAATATAAATCTACAGTGGAGTGAGAAAAAATTATTATGGATATAACTACTACTATTTCATTTGTAGTTAAATCATATCAATTATAGATAAACCCTTGCGTCACAACCGTAGCAACGACTACAATCGGTTGATAGCGTTTTCATTTACTTCAGTTGCTGTTATTCAAGTTTCGGGAAAATCAAATCCACCTTGAATTATGTCAGCCTTTGGAGAAATGTCAAACCTATCAAATAATTTTGAATTCAAACCCCAACTGAATCAGAATAATCAGAATGGTGGTGGTTTTAATTCAAAGGTGAATGGGTTTGGTGATCCACGAAGGTCGGGCAATAATGGACCATCCAATACTAGGAAACCTAATACATTCAATAATAGATCCAATGGGACAGTGACATCGAATAAGAATCAAAAGGGAAAGAAATCATCAAAACCTTTAAACAACAATAGTAATACTCGATCAGAACTGCCAATGGTAGAGCAAGATCCATTAGATATTCCAACAAAGGTTATCCCAAGACAATCAAAACCTAAATATCAAACCTATTCCCCCGATGAAATTGCATTAACCGGTAATTTATTTGGTGATTATGACTTACAACAATTCAATCAAGGTCCTACCAAGGTAATACGACCTCGGCCAATTCCAAAATATTTATTAGTACAACCCAGACTCCTATATACTCCTCAATTCCATCAGAATGAATGGGATAAACAGAATCAAGCCAAAATGAGAGCAATGGAAGTTGAAAGTGGTGGTCGAGATTATCAAGGTTTATATGAAGAATTCCAAAAATTAAAAGAAATTGAAAGAAAACAAATGGAAACTCTAGGTTTGGTGGATGCAGAAAATATCAGTAAAGATTTAAATGATGCTATTTCATTCCAAGGTACTTGTTTAGATATGTGTCCTGTATTTGAAAGAGTAAGAAGAGCATTGGAAAACAATGTTAAAGCCTTGGAGAAAGATCCAATCACGAATAAAATATCAAAGGAACGAGCAGTGAAGGCCTTTTCAAGACCAGCAGCTGGTCAACCTCCTCCATTACCCTCAGAAGTTCGTCCTCCTCATATATTAAAGGAATCGTTAGATTATTTGGTAGATAATTTCCTTGATCAATTACCTGATGCTCATTCATTTTTATGGGATAGAACAAGATCTATCAGGCAAGATTTCACTTATCAAAATTCATTTGGTCCTGAAGCAATCGAATGTAACGAGAGAATTGTCAGAATCCATATATTATCCCTCCATGTTATGGCAGGGAGTGATGTTGAATATTCTCAACAACAAGAATTAGAACAATTTAATAAGGCTCTACAAACATTAATAGAAATTTATCGTGATGTACGACAACATGGAGGAACTTGTCCCAATGAGGCAGAATTTAGATCGTATCATTTATTAAGTCATTTAAAAGATCCTGAAGCTGAAAGAGAAGTTCAAAATTTACCATCTTCTATTTTCCAAGATTCATACATTCAATTAGCACTTAGATTAAGACATATAATCTCACAGAATAATATAGTGGAAAGAGGGTTTTCAAATACAGTAGGGGCGGTTAATTTATTTGCAGAATTCTTTAATACTGTGTTTGATAGTTCAACGCCCGTATTGATAGCATGTTTGCTTGAAACTCATTTCAACGAAATCAGATTTTATTCTTTGAAAGCTATGGCTAGAAGTTACCACACGAAAGGGAAAGCATATCCTGGTGAAGCACTTAAATCAATTCTTGGCTTTGATTCCATAGAGAAGCTTATAAAGTTTGTTAGTTATTATGACATTGACATTATTGAAGAAGACGGTGAAATCTTGGTTGATTTATTTAATAAGGAAAAGTTGGAAACAAAATATAAGTTAAATTCGGCTCAAGAAAAGGCTAAATTTACACCTTCATATTCATCACAATTAAAACTAGACAAAACAAATTATAGAAGTATAATCAATGCTGGAAAGCAGACGTTTGGATTTAATGCAAACCAAGTTAATTCCTTTCAAAATATTGTTCCGCCACCACCAGTAAAGGCTGTACCATCTCAAGCTAAACTAAACCAAACAACAATCCCACAACATCAAAAGCCTTTCAGTTTTACACAATCAGTGAAACCAAACGTTGTCAATACAGCTTCCTATTTGCCAACACCGATAGTATCAGAAGAAATAAAGCCTACATTTTCATTTGGAGCTCCTGAATTGAAAAGGAAATCGTTTCAATCTACCACCACGGAACAAATTAATAAACCACCAGTTGTTCCATCATTTCTTCAGCAACCGCAACAACGTGAAGTAAAGCCAACTCCACTTAAATTCGAGACCAAAACAATTCCTGAAATTAAAGTTCCATCATTCCAAATTGATCAACCGAAGAAGGTAACAGTGACATCAATACCACCAGTTATTAATCCAGTTGTACTGCTTCCAAAGGTAGAAAAGAAGTTAAAATTAACGGAACTTCCCAAATTTTCTATTGCTTTAAAACAAATCACTGAAGATATCATTAGAGAAACAATCTTACACGAATTAAAATCGTTACTTCCTAAGTTAAGCCGTGTATACAATTTAAAGATAGAACGTACTAGAGTAATTGATACTTTAAGTACTGAATTATACAATGCCTTCTTGTCGGAAACCATACATCAAGAAACATTGAATAACACGGCAGATTTCTTTTATAAGAGGAATATTAAGAAAAGATCTATTAATAAGCTTATTGGTGTGGGAAAGGTATTAATCAAGAAGCATGAAGTGAGACAGAAGAAGTTAAAAGAATTAAACTCGGTTCAATTCAAAGTCCCCCATGTCAAACGTACGGTCTCTTCTGATTTATCCAATCACAGAATCAAGAAACCTAAACTTAATGGCTCTATTACAGAAAGACAGAATAAAGTTAATGAATTATGGGCACCGATCAACCTTGCCAATTTTGTTTCAAGTTGTGCTAATAATGTGAAAATCTCCATTGAGAATGAAAATCTTAATTTAAATTTTCTTTTGGTGGTGGAAAATTGGTCAAGTCCATATTCTAAATGGTTGAATACAAAATTGTCATTGAAACCAAATACTAAGGAAAGGACATACGATAATATTATTAATGACAAGAAAATAACGCTCAATATGCGTAGTTTGCCGGGTCAAGATTATCTCAGTAAGGACTTCTTTTCTAGTACTTCCTTCATACTATTTGAATGTGGGTTAACTTCTCAAGGTCTTGATATTAGAGATAAGTTAACTAAAGATCGTGCTGTTTTGAATAAGATAGTTTCGGTAGTTGATAAATTCAGTTATTATAAGATTCAGATCTTGGTATTATATTGGGATTCACTGGATTCGTCACTATCTGAGGAAGAAATCAATCAACGTCTTGGGTTAAAGGAGAATGAAAACAAGGAAAGTGTCAACAGTATAACATTCTGTGATATGAGTATAGCTGATGGAAATATAAACGATCTTCTTAATAATGCATTTCAAGATCTAAGTGATGGATTCACATTAGAGTTAACTGCTAGAGGAAGTAAGAAATTGGAAAGAGTGACTAAGAAGACAAAGGCACCCGTACAAGAAATCATTGATACACCTAAGGTCATTAGAGAAATAAAAGATACTGAGACAAGTATGTTAGAACGGGCCAAAAGAAGTAGAAGATTTGAGTATTTAAACAATCATTTGAATAAGCATGGTATATCGTCATCAATCCCATCAAAACCAAATTATCTAAGTAGATTTGAAAACAATTCTACCTTCATCAATGATACGACTATGGCTTCTAACATGACAACCAACAATATTTCAACATTAACCGGATTTGGAAAGGGATTCCTTGAAGAATCTACACCTACAAATTCACCAAGTAGAAAAAGTATATCAGAGACAACTCAATATTCTAACAAACCATTGCCAAAGAGTGTGCAACAGCTCCGCGATTTGACCGCTGGTATCAAAGCGAGATATAGTAAGAAAGCTGAATAGAAACATAAAACATAACTTGTATTATATTTAAATAAGTATAGCATAACCTATATACATATATATATAGTCAAATTTGTACATAATACTTATCATATTCTTTTTGAAGCCACTGCTTCAATAATATTTCAATTTATTATTTTGTGGAGAGTCGTAGTCAAGGGTAAAGTGAAAGTTTCACCAGCATTCCTTCTACAACAAAAGGATGATTAATATTTAATAGTATATTGAGTATGGAGAAGAATAAAAAAAGGAGTCCTGTTTTTGCTGATTGTACTCAATTTGATTATATTCCATATAAGATTTATTCCACTACATTAATTACAATTCGTCAATACAAAAGTGATACATAAATACTTGTGTGTAAAGAAACAGAGCATAATTTCTGTTACTAATTACTATTACTATTATTTACTATTACTATGAGAAGTTGATTTTTTTTTTGCAGTCAGAAACTGATACTGCAGCGTTTAAAGATTCTATTATACGTCTGCCACAAAATTTGATTTCTTTAAATATATCCTTTCCTTTCCTTTCCTTTCCTTTCCTTTCCTTTCCTTTCCTTTCCTTTCCTTTCCTTTCTTTCATCACCTTACACAACAACCAGAATATCATATCCAATATCTAAATTTGATTGATTTATTGATTGATTGATTCTTATCCCTTCAATAAACAGCCAGATATTCAAACCTTCAATCTTGGCGAGAAATAGAGTCAGACGTCATTCTACTACTAGTACAGATTCTTCCGTAAGTGATCCTCCAGAAGTACCTTTAAAGGAAGTAGAAGGTGATTATCAAATGATAAGAGCCATAACTCAAATGGATCGTTCGTTAGAACGACTCGACATTGACACTAAAGAAAGTTTGGCTAATATATTTCATCGTACTGAAGTAGGCTACAATTAACACTGCAATGGTTTAATTACTAGAATGGAAGATGGGATGCAAAAGGCTGATGTTGAGAATATCTTATTGCAAATTCGCTCATTCACCAGAAGAATCGAAACCAGGAGAGTATTTTATCATAACAGCGTCCTAATGGACTACTCGTTAAAGTTCAACAGAGTGTCGTCCAGTATATTAACATTCGTGAGACACCTTATTAGATATGCTTAAGTTAGAATTGAGGCTGATTGATTATTGTCACTATTATTTGATGTTCATGATGTATGGTCTTTTGTTTGCATCACAAGTCTTTGGTTGTCGTGATCTATTGTGTTTTTGTTTTTATTAGAAGTCTGTTGGTCAATTGGAATTTATATGATTCCATTTATTATCAATAAATAATTTTAATTATCTCTTATTAGTTTAATTTCCAAATTTAAATTGGAAGAGACTTTGTAGACGTCTGAATTGGAATGAACTTAAGCAACGGGGCCATGGGTGGTAGGAGACAAACAGAGATACGAATCATACTATACCAGATAACTTGCAAAATAAATAGGTTGTCACA
The DNA here is from genome assembly GCA_030575095.1 of Scheffersomyces ergatensis. Lineage (NCBI taxonomy): Eukaryota > Fungi > Ascomycota > Pichiomycetes > Serinales > Debaryomycetaceae > Scheffersomyces > Scheffersomyces ergatensis. Next base: position 328 of record JAJMHX010000016.1, on the reverse strand, counting down.
ACTTTTATCATTATGCACTCTTTATCCTTCTTAAATCTTGTTATTGCAATAACAATTTATCAGGCAACTATTAAAACCTTCATGTGTTTCCCAGCAAAAAGTTGGAAGATGGCCAACAGTTAAAAAAATTCAAATCAAAACAACCCTGCGCAATATGCTTCTCTCCTTTCCTGGTCTTCAAAATCGTATATATTATCATTGGTGGTATTGTAGAAAGGCAGGTAGGGTAAATACTTCACTAAAATTCCTGGAATATGATAATAATCGACATCCCACGGACTTTGACGACATTCCTCAGATATATAAACTATCACATCTAACTTAACAT